>VURO01028841.1:5397-25115 GCA_015108175.1 Pelvicachromis taeniatus | reverse complement strand
TTGAAGACCACAAATTTTAATGGATTGTTAACATGACCCCACTCTACAGCCCTACAACATTTTAACATAAGTCATTTAAAACCTTTCCAGCTCTCCTGCTTACAGAAAAGATGATGATGAGCAAAAAAAAAAAAAAAAAACCCAAATAAAATGTAATTATTTCTGATTATAAGCACACAGTCAGGACAGTTAACCAACGTGCTATAGGCTCACCTGGAAAATAGTGAGCTTTACTAGGTTGATTTTCATGCTAAAGGCTCGCACAGGCCCAAGTTCACTTATGACCACTAGAGCTGGAAACAAGACCTCAACCAATGCTGAGGCTAATTAGCACGGCTAGCCTTTTAGAAACATTTGCTAAATGTCATTGCTAACATATACCTGTATTGCAGCATGGGAGTTATTGTTACCTTGTAATATAAGCATGAGCTATATGCTAATGTTATTCATTCAAGCAAACGTATGTTACTGACTTGCTGCTTTCTAATATCGATGTTTATTTCTAGACATACCTACACGCCTGCGTGGTTATTATACATCCCATATAAAGGGTGACAAAGGCAGTAACTACAAATGGCCATAAATTGACTATAAATCACACTGAATTGGGTTCCAATCATATCATGCGCGGGCGCACACGCACATGGCAACCGTAACCAGGGCATGGGGGTATATAAACGACGCACAACGGGAGTTCCGTCATCTCGTAAAAAACGAAACTGACGGAAACAGAAACAGCAAGTCCAGACTCAATTTCATCTGATGTCCTGGAAGAAACGAAACTCAGAGGAAAGTTGTCCTACATCCCGCACCATCTAACTACCCTCCCAGTTAGATGATGATGCAGGAAAACAGAGGAAATGCGACCCGCCGTTATTTCACTCTGTTCATGTGGTGATTTTACTGCGTTTGTAAGATAAATACTTGTCTTCAAGTACATTTATAAGGAAGGATGAACAATCGTTGCATCCTTATATATACAAGACAATTGTTGGTAGGCTGCTAGGTAAGCTAGTAAACCTGCCTGCCAGGTTTGTATGTCTCTTATGGTGCCATGTTTGACCCATACAGGCCGTATTCTTTGTAGGTATTTGGACGAGTCAGTGCGACCATATTGATATAATACATACAGACGCTCTCATCATCTGTAGGACAGTGAAAACTCCTCCCCTGCAGCTGTGGGTGTAGATGGCACCATGCTGGATAACACCAGTGATCAAGTGGAGCAGCGGTCTGCTCAGACTGTGGGTGCAGTTTTAATTTTTCACATCCTGACTCTGACCCTGATTCTGGTGACACTCCAGTCGCTCCTAAACAGCGGAATAAAAAAGACAGTTCTTCCAAATGTCCATCCTGGTCCAGGGCGTTCAAGATTTTTTTTATTATTATTATTTATTTATTTTTGCAAATCATGTCTGTACTTTAATGAGTTGAGTGACTGTAAGAAAAACTAATATGAGAATGTTCTTTCAGCTCGTTGCACAACTTAATGACAGACCCTGGTGCAGATATTTTTTGGACATTTACTGCCACGTCATACTATTTGGGCTGTATGTCTATATTACAACAGTAGTGTCTATAAACATGGAACAACAGGGAAGAGTTAACCACAGTCCTCATAGACTGACTGGATGGGTTCACCATATAACAGTAATCATTTATACAATTTCTAAATCAACAATAATTTCCAGTGGGCCAGCTTCTACATCTCACACATACAGTATATGTTTGTGGAATCCACATATCTGTTTTCAACATGCAAATGGTTGCAATCCTTTGTAACAACACAAACTCCTCACCCATCAGAACATTTACCATGTGTGGTCCAAAGTCCAGGCACTATACTCATCCTTCATCTGCTCTTCTTTCTCTTTTGAAAGTCTGCTCTGCAGACAAAATATAAGACAGATGGCAGGAAAGTCAGCATCACAACATGAGACAAATCATGTATGCAGATGACCTGGTTGTTGTTAGTCCTCGTAGTGCTGGATTACCACAGTTTCTTAATATCTGTACTGAATATGGTGTGCTATATGACATAAAGTACAATGCTGTTAAAAGTGCTGTCTTCACATGTAGAACCAAGCAGCATAAACAGCTACATTTCCCTGTGTTTAAACTTTCAGACAATACTCTTGAGGTTCATAAAAAGGTGAAATACCTCAGTCACTTTATTACTGATCAAATGAATGGTGATGATGACAAATACAGACAACGTTGTAAGCTCTGCGTGCAGGCACATACGATTGCACGCAAATTCAGCTTCTGTTCAGTTCCAGTTAAAGTGGCTTTATTTCAAGCGTATTGCACACCGCTATATACTGCCCCCCTGTGGTCATCTTACAAGCAATATAGTATGCAGAAGCTGCATGCTGCATATAATGATGCAATGAGAATCCTTTGTAGGATACCAAGAGGGGATAGTGGCAGTCAGATATTTGTACATGAGGGTGTTTGTACTTTTAAAGCACTTTTAAGAAATTTAATGTTCACTTTTAGAGAACATTAAATTTCTTTCACCCCAACTGGTCACAGCAGATGGCCGCCCCTCCCTGAGCCTGGTTCTGCTGGAGGTTTCTTCCTGTTAAAAGGGAGTTTTTCCTTCCCACTGTCGCCAAAGTGCTTGCTCATAGGGGGTCATATGATTGTTGGGTTTTTCACTGTATGTATTATTGTAGGGTCTACCTTACAATGTAAAGCGCCTTGAGGCGACTGATGTTGTGATTTGGCGCTTTATAAATAAAATTGAATTGAATTGAATTGAATTGAACGACTGCATGGCTCTAGTAACATTATAATTTTAGCACTCACAAATCCGACAGCGAATGGTTCCCGTTACTCACCCAGTCTGAGGAAGCACTGGTTGAAGTGTTTGTGTATTTATTTATTTTCTTTTTAGAGACTGTGTAATTTATGTATATTACGGGTTTATATCTTTACAAAAATTTTATATTTTTTTAATTAAGGTTTATATGTTGTGTTTTGTTTTGTTTTTTTAACTATGGACGTAAAGTCTGTCAATAAAGATTGATTGATTATTGCTTCCAAACATTTTGCTGCTTTTTTGTAAAGACATGTTTGAAATAATGACACTTGAAAATTATTGTTCACATGCTCTTTGTGATCACATTTGCTATTCTCTGCTCAGATCTCCGCTTGTGTGCCTGCTGTAAAAGGAAATCTGTCGAAACATATGGACTTACCTGCATGGCCTCTCAGTCACATAATTGGACCACTGGGGCCACAATTCACGGTTATTTTGTTTTATCTGAAGGCTAAAAAAATCTTTGCAATAAACAAACATTTATTGGAAATTCATACAGTATTGTTTTGGTACTCAGTATCATAAATCAATTGTGCTGCGGGAAGTAATTACAACTGCTTAAAACATCGAAACCTTGACATTTTTCATTTTATGACAGTGTTACATTACAGTGAATATGTTGATCTCCAGCAGATGGTTCAGTGATTCTACTGCAACTTAAGGGAGTAAAAGATGTCAACAAACTTAATTTACAAGAACAGTTGGTTTTTTGTTTTCATAACAAACCCAAACACAGAATATATTAAAAGTCAGTAAAGCTTAAGTAAATATTTCTAAATGTATATAAGAACACTCTAGTGAGTCATTAGTACTGACACAAATAAAAAACATTTTTCATTTAATGTGTTCTGTGATTATTACTGTGAAAAATAAGGCAACTTGAAATGATTTTTGTTTTGCTGGTTTGCTGGATAACACCAGTGATCAAGTGGAGCAGCAGTCTGGGCACTCCTCAGACTGTGGATGCAGCTTCAGTCTCCCACATCCTGACTCTGACCTGATTCTGATTACACTCCATTCCTTAAAAAAAGAAAAAAAGAAAAGAAAAGCTGACTGCAACAGATTCACAGCTGTGGACACACTGATGTGTCCACCTCAACCCTCACAGCTAGAGCCTAAGCTCCAAAACCAAAACATGTCTTTGTGTTAACAAGTAGAGTCTGTTCAACACATAATATAAGAATGTACCTATTGCATTTCCCTTCAGGCTTGGATTAGATGTGTCATTAAGGCAAGTGTGTAATATGCTCGTAACGCCTTGATCTCCCATTGTATCTTATTGACTTTGTAAAGATCCTTGCTTCTTTTATCTACCTGTATATCTGTTCAGAAATAGACATCAGCCTGCGTTATGTAGAGATTTAGTGTAAATTATCAGTTGAAGGAGGAGACAACAGGAAGCAAATCACAAAGACTATATCTGATATATATATGTGAACTTCTTCCCTACAAACATAAAAGTTTTTACAAAAGATTTTAATGTGGAAACACTGGAAAGACATGAAAAATCTTTTAAACATTTTTATAGCATGAAAGAACAACTAAAACGACCACTTCCACGATGAGATGAAGTATACTCCAAGCACAAAGTATGCTCAGAGCCCAGAGCAAACCTTTTTTGATAACATATGGAAACATGTATTTGCCTGATATGTTGCTAAGTGTGTCATTATATTCATAACATGACTTCATAATGAAAAAAAAAATGCTTTTAACTTTGTGTTTCTCTTCACTGACAACTTGGTCCAATGACATTAATTAGACTGAGGTTCATTATCTGCTTACACCCAATTAGAATTTCCTTGGTGAAAACAAGATTCTTGTGGAGACCATGCAGACATGTTAGGTGGTCAGGGTAATTATACCACCGTTCAGCTTGAAAGTGTGTGGAGGTACACTGGAATTATGTCAACAAACTCCATTTCTAATATGGATGATTAAGGTTCATACAGTTTTTGAGAAACTTAGGTAGTTAATGATTGTGTACAGTCTTTTCTTACTCTTTCTAACAGATCTTGCCATTACTTATGTTTATTTGAGTTCAGTGTATGTAAAAGTAATCTGTAAGTGAGCATCACTGGCTTTAAACTGATCAAAACACTGTCATTCAATCGTTTGTCTAATCTTTTGCAGAGCTGATCTCAGCTTAGCATAGGCTTTTGTATGTTCATCTCAGCTACAGCTCACGAATTGCAGAGCTCAAGTAATCCTGAATTTGAGTAATCTTAATTCTAAATCACCATAGATGGTGGTTGAAGTTAATCTTCAGGGAGGGAGTCAAAGTCAGCAAACTTCTCAGATTTTTTTGCTGTCAGATTTGACTGGTATTACCGAATGCAGTTTTTATGTCACATTGGCCATTGACACGTTAACATTAAACGATGCAGTGAAAAAGTGAAATTACAATAAACAGACACTGTCAGTTTAAAGTAGGTATTCTTTATTCCTTTAAGAATTGAATATAAATGAACAAGAAATGAAATGAACTAATGATCCATACTTATTATATACTGTGCAGTAATATTAGCTAACCATTGACCCCTATGTAGAAATACAACAGGCATTGCCATTTCTTTTATTTAAAAAAAAACATTAATTAAAAGTTAATAATACGTTGTGACAGATTTCTGCCAATTTCTTTTGCATTTGCACTTAACAAGATTACATGCTGAGTATCTTCTGTCACCAAAAGTTATGAATGTTTCCAAAAAAAGAAAAAAAATTCAATAAAAAATTTACTGTATTATACTGGTCTTCATTAATGTCTTAAACATAAAAATTATACCTGATTCTCAATAATAATAAGTGTTTAAAATGTAAGAACAACTAAGAATATCTCTAAATACATTAGACAGAACTTGTACAGTAGTTGTAGCTTCACTCAGTAAGTACTCATAGCTGTTTAAAACATCAAAACCTTCACATTTGCTTTCTTTTAAATGTTACATTACAGTAGGTATATTGTTCCCAGCAGGTATTTAATAAATGGTAATGAAATGGTCCAATGACCCCACTACTCCTAAGTGTAGTCAAAAATCGCAACTAAGTTGCATCTAAAGAATATCTGATATATGCATTTTCAAAACAAACAAAAAAAAAAACATAATATATCAATATCATCAATGAGCAGCTTCAAAATGATAAGAAAGCAAAATAAAGTCATACCGTGATTACACGTTTCCTCAGTGGATATTCATGAATGTGCACAAAAAACCTTTGATGTTTATACTTCACACTAACATTTAGTGATTATTACCGAGAAAATTAATACAACCAAAATTTTTAATTGTGATGCTAATAATATTTCAGCTTTACACTGTGGATATCATCCTTTTAAGATTTTGAAACAGTGACTAATGCCTCAGTCTTAAATCCTTAATTGACATATGCTTCTATTTTATTAAGGAGCTCAGATGCCTTGTTCAGTGCCAGCTTTTCATTCTCTGATCTGAACTGTCCATTTGGTATGTGGGGATATGGATGACAGCTGGGATACTGAGTCTTTTTGGGATCCACCCCGAGTGTCTGCAGGTTTTTCACAATCTCAGGCAGATCTCTCAGTTGGAGGCTGTAGTGGGAAACTTGTGCAGCAGTGGCTGAAATTGAGCTGTTGGGGTGTTGTCCATTTTTTTTATAGCATGCTGCTATGAGAGACTTTTCCACTGCTTGATGGACCTTAAACAGACACCACTCTGTGCTCCCTCCACCAGTGTCATTGTGAGCTGCATTGAGATCACAGCGGGCCTGTCTACACCAGCGTCTGGCCTCTTCTCTGTCTGGCCTTGGGACATTTTCATTGTGGGTCCAGAAGTTGTAGGAATGGAAACCTCTAGAGCGTCTAAAGAACCTCTCTCGACTATTTCTGTGATACCTGGCCTCCTGATTCCACTGTTGATAGAAGCTGCTGAAATTTGTGTTTGTACTTGAAAAGGATGAGCCTGCACCTTTGCCTTTTCTGAGCTCATCAATTTGATTCTGTAAATATTTGAATGCCTCATTGGCGAGAGACTGGCAATCAGGATTTTTGTCAGGGTGCCATTTAAGGTACAGCCTCTTGATGGCTTTGTGCCTCTCGTCCTCAGGAAGCCTCCAGATCTCTGCCAAACACTGATCAATTTCCCTTTTAGCTTCCTCAATGGAGGCTGGTAAGGAATTTGTTGATGGTTCAGAAGAATGTGGCACAGCTCGTGCCAGTGGTTCCAGCTCCATGCAATTGTTTTCTTCTGGTTTTAGCGTCTTCTTCTGTGGTTCTGGCTCCATATATTTTGTCCTTTCGGTTTTTACCTTCTTTTCTCGTTTAAACTGAAACAGATCAACACAGCTGACTTCAATGTGCTCATCTTCTCCAGTTTCTACTTTGTATCTCCATGAATATCGTCCATTGTGACCAGGCAGTTCTTCAACAATAACTGCATAAATGTACTTGTCATCAATGCTGTAGCCCACATATTCCCCCTCTTCAAAGTTGTTGAGGACATTCATGTCCAAACAATCATGCCATTCTTCTGGGATTTCTGTCCCAGGGGCTGCTGGACTAAAAGAGGAACTTTCCATTTCAGCACTGTCAAGGATGTGAGATCTGGCCAGAGTTTTCCGAACATCTTGCAGATCATCACACATGAGGAGTTGTCCCAACACTTGAAGGTGAATAGAAGCAATTCTGTTCCCTAAAAGAGCATTAATCTCCTTTGTCAGTGTCATGATGACTTCATTTATCACTTTGTGAGCCATGTCATCATTGTGCTTTAAGTAAAAGGTGCACCCTTGTTGCTCTCGTTTCACAGATACATCCGTTTCTTCATCAGTTTTGGGAAGTGGCTGTTTATCAAGCCAGAGTGTTGTTTCCAAGGTTTTACAGCAGACTATCTCTATACTACCAAAAGTCTTCTCACACATTTCAGTGGCATCATCTTGTGTTATTTTGCCTTGAGAATTCTCCCTAATAAGACAAATTAATCCATATTTAAATGCTGTCGAGGAGAGATGTTTATCAAACCATCCACTAAATTCGCAGCCAGTCCCAAGTTCACAAAGCTGCATCTTTGATTGCACAACTCTTTCCTCTGTGAACTCAGACAGCATTTTTGGCCGAAACTTCTGAGGCAACAGTTGCAACAGCTGATGATGCTCGTACTTGTCATAGCCCAAATGACATTCACTGAGTTTCTCAAGCAGCAGGAACTTGTTCTCCAGCGCATCTTCCAACCTTTTGGTCTCAAAAACTGCGTCGTTGTAGTAGAGTGTGGATGATGGGTATAATTTACCATCTACTGCAGGAAGATACAGGGTGTCTACATTTTCAAGAAGCGTCTGGTTTCCTTGAATTCTGATTAACTTAAACAGCTGCTCAACCGTTCGTTTCACAGTTGTCACCTGGTTTGAGTGTAGTTCTTGTTTATCACAGGAATCGGTGTAAACTGCTGCCAAAACATTACAATATTGCTCTGCAGTAGCTTCGTCCTTCACACCAATTTTCTTAAAGAGCGGCGCAAACACTGCGTCTCCTGGAGTAATCTTGTACAGATATGGTCTGAAGTCCTGATCATAGGAGAGTGACAGACACACATCATCAACCGTCACAAGTTTTGTGTCTTTTTCAACTAACACAACAGGAAGACCAGCCAGCTGGTGTCCTTCAAGTATGTTTGCTTGTAGGAAAGCATATGAACTTCTGAACACTTTAGCTCGTGTTTTAATCAGCTGTTCAGTTTCACATGGCGACTGACAGATGTTTCTTATGTTATTGGTTACACAGTTTAGAGGTGGCTTTTCATGAGCGCCAGCATTTTTCATCATCTGCATAAGTTTCTGTGCCGTATAAACTGATAAGTGAATAATTGGCATCGAGGACCAGATCAAATCTTGATGCTCAGGATCTTTTTCAATCAAAGAGCCTCTAATTTTCACAGTAGTTCCTTCAGCAGCAAATGGTTGGTGGTAGTTGGACAGCTCTTTTCGAATCATCACTGGAAAAATGAATTTGATGTCGGCAATTCTTTCCAGCAACCTTTCCTTATTGTCTTTGTCACATGCTTTATTCAAGGCTTTCCTGAAAAGTAATGATGATTTCAATTTCAGCTCTTCAATTCTCCCTTTTCCTTTTGCTTCTGATTCCAGTTGGTATGCAAAACTTATTATCTCATCATTTGACACTTCATGTTTCATTCCAAGTTCTCTGACCAGCTCTTTTGCTTCTCCTGTTAAGTAGTCAGCTCCTTCACACAGCTCAGTCCAAAATCTCTCCGGAACAAATCTTTCACGGGGCAACATTTGTTTGTACAGCTCCACACTCTCATCAAAGTAGTATGATGCAGGCTCCAGTCTACCTTGAGAACTGGGAATCAGTTTCACTGTCTTCAGTGAGGAGATGATAATTTCCTTTTCCTTCAAAGAATAACATAGTGACAGCAACAGCTTGAGGCTATGAAGAATCTGTGTCTCTCTCAGTTGGTGTACAGCAGGCAGAATGAACTTCATGAAAAACTCCAAATCATTCAGGACCTGAATGTTTACCATTTGTGACAGCATGAGGTTTTCTGGGTTGTACTTGAGAAAAATGCTGTCGATGTTGGGTAGGTTGAACAAATCTGGAAATCTAACTGAATGTAAACTGTTCAGAATATAAACCTGTTTAGGTCCACCAATCCTTACTCGTTCACCATGTGTTGTTTCAAATATTGGTAAGGATTTGAGCTTCTTCTTATACTCTTGGTTGTTTTTGGACATGGATAATCCCAATTGCAGGAACATCTGAAACTTGTTCATATCATCATTTGGAAGGTGGAAAAACTCCGTATGATTAATGTTGCACACTTGATCCAACACTGAGCTGTGATCATCTACATACAGAAGCTCATCCTGTAGACATAAAAATGCCTGTTGGTCCATCTTAGAGAAGAAAACATGATCAAACCTCATAAAACCAAGTTTAAAGAGGATGTCTGATATGTCTTTGTGTTTTTGTGAGACAAACACAACACTTGACATGTGTTTCATTGTTTGCAGGAAGTGCTTGTTGTTCAACCTTGGAGACACAACAGGTAAAATGTAGCAGTCGCTGAGCAGTTTCCTCACATCGCTTAATGTAAGACTTGACTTATCATCTTTAGGTGTTGGTGGTTTAATTTCACTCATTATGAACATCCACAGTGATTTTAGCCACTTCAACATTTTCTCATTTGGTACATGAAGACCACCTTGTGGATCAACTTCACAGTCCTCAAGAAGATGCTGAATTAATGGTTTCAGATATTTCTCTGAACAGGGCAGTGTCAGTTTTTGGACAATTTTTAAACTTTGAAGAAGTTTAATGTGCTCTTTGTTTGTCTTATAGTCTGCAAATTTGTTCTCGTAGTGAAAGAAGAGATCTTCATATCCTGATATCCACTTGGTTGACTGGGAGTTGAAAATTGTCAACACTTTATCTTTTGTGAGAAGAAGCGGAAGCCCATCGAGTAAACTGGAATCTTCCTGGGTGACCTTTTGTGAGGAGAAATCTTTTAAACAAAAACTCAAGAGCTCTGAACATCTTTTCTCATCTTTGAGCAAAGTGACACTTATGGGTAAAGGCAAATCCTCATCTGTTTGGGTTGGATCATTGAGAGGTTTTGCTCGTAGGAAATTCTGCACAGTGGAGGGACTGACCTCTTTCACTTCAACCCCAGCAGATCCAAAACTTGTCCAAATCCTCTGCATGCTTGTGGGAACCAGCTTCATTCCAAGATCTTCCAAAATGTCGTTCAGCTTGAAATTTCCAGAGGTTGTCAAATAAGGGGCCTCAGTAGAGTCCGTTTTGCTGACATTACACCAGTCAAAAGAGTATTCTTTAAACTTTCTTTTTGCAATTATGCGTGTTGAGCTCTTCATCACGGGAATTACATCAAGGCCTTTTTCTTTTATTGCTCTGTATACTCCATGTATCATTTCATGCCACTCTGGGCAAAGATCTTTGGACACAGTGGGCCAAAAATGCAAGTATTCTGTACTGAAACATGATTCAATGCTCACAAGGGAAACTTTCTTGACTGCAATACTGCGTCTGATGTACAGTAGGAGATCTGCATACAGTGGCGCAATGACATTCTGTTTTAAAATCCCATTCCAGTTTGATTTCTTACTCTCCCCATCTTCTTTCCAAAGGCTTCTTCTGGCGGAATCAACCTCAAAGTTTCCATTTACATGTACTGGCAGTCCAGTTTTCCCTGGCAAAGGAAGTGAACAAAAGGCTTCTCCTTTAAAATCCACAATGCCAGATCCCTTTGTGTTCACACATGCTGCTAGTGATGCTTGGGGAAGTTTGTCTGATAGTTTTAATTCACAGCTGTCTTTGAAAGAGCCAAACTGTTCTGCAACAATCCACTTACTATGTCTTTTGTCTGACATGGAAATTGTGGTTTCATAGAAAGTCTTGTGCGGTGCTGGTTTGTCTGATTGGAGTGCATTTTGTAGATGTTTTACAAAAGCTTCTTTTTCTTCCCGACTTCTTTGTGGCAGATTTTTTTCAACTTCAAAGATGGTTTTAAGTTCTCCAGAATCTTCATTGATTTCATGGACTTTGATTTTACAGATGTTTTTCAGAAAGAGAATTAGTCCTTCAGGATCTTCAGACAGGGCAGCGCACAGTTCTTTCATGTCATGGTCAGTGACTCCTTGCTTTGATATTTTGGAGTTGTTTGCATTGGTACCCATTCTCAGAGGTAATCTGAACATGGTGCCCTCTTTAAGAGAAAAAATGTCTGGAAGAAAGGATTTGTAGACATCTAAGTACATTTCTTTGAAAGTGTCATGTAGTTTATAACCAATGCCAGATCGTGGTTTATTTGAATGATTTTCAATGTACTTTTGATTGGGATCAGAAATGCAAAGTGCTTCATCTCCTGTAAGGATTGAAGGACAGTCAGTCAGATGGTAAACAGAGTTGAATCCAACTCCGTACTTCCCTATCTTCCCTGGAGTGTTGTGCTTTCCTCCCTCTCCCAGCTGTTGAATGCCCTTAATGTCAGCATCAGAAAACACTTTGTTGTTGAACACACAAAGTGCCGGACCCTGGAGATTGTTCCATTTCTTCCCAAATGTTTTTATTTTGCCATGTTGTCTTTTGTCCCAGATGAAGTGAATTTCTGTTGCTTCTGCATCATCTGCGTTTTGGATAAGCTCTTTAAGGATATCCTTCTTTGATGGATAGGCTGAAATGATGTTTTTAATACGAACAGTTAGCTGTTCCTGCTGTTCAAACTCAAAAGCAAATGGTGACATGTCATCAACTATGTTGGTTTCCAGGGAATGATGCCTGGTTGTTGTGATTCCAAGGTGGCGAGCCATAGCTCGTGGGATATTTTCGTGACACAATGTGACACCTGAAGAGAGTGGCATCCATGGGCTGTCATTGTAAAAAAGCTCACTAGCAAGCTGCAAAACTCCATGCTCATTGGGTATCAGACAGTTGTGCATGATTTTGACTTTGGCCTCAAATATCCCTTTGTTTAAAATTGTGAGAACAACTGACAGATCCCTCTCTGGTAGGGGCTTGTTTCCATGTTGTGCTTGTAATTCCTGCAACACAGTTAGAAACTGAGTGGCTGTGAAATGTTTTGCAACACCTATACAAGTCCAGAGATTGTTGAAACTTGCGAAGGCAGCTGGAAGTACGTGTAGATAGGGCTTTGCTTCAAATTGCCCATTCTCAGCTACACGGTCAGCATTTACAAATGTATCCCCAATGAGGATGAATGGAAATGAATTTGCTTGTTGTGAAATGTAAGTGGCATTTCCAGCATTACAGATCCACTGATCTAGAAACTTATAGCACTCAGATGCTATTTTGTAAAGCAAGGATCTGTCAGTGGAGTGTGCTTGTTTGCTTCCTTCATGCAGCTGCTGGAGCACCATCTCTGGCTTCGGAGTGCTCTTCACCCCCAAGATCTGTAGGACTGGATCACTGTGGTGTATTTTCAAATTACTATTATCCAGCACTGGTTGTGTCATGTTAACGAGAAGAGAGCATTTGTCACTAAAAACATCAGGGGGCCTTTTAAGTGTTACATTTCTTTGCATTTTTGCATCACCAGGTAAAAATGCTGGAAGAAATGCAATTGTCCTCAGTGTTTTCCAGTGGTGAGAGTCATCATAAATGTGATTGTTCATCAGTTCAAGAAGGCACTTCAAGTGGACAAACGCTTTCTTTTTGTCAATACTCCAGGTTTTATTAATTGTGCCTGCTTTCTCTGTGATGTCTTCCAATGGGAGATGATCATTTGCCATTCCAAGATCCAACAAACGCTGAATCCTTTTTGGAGATCTGAAGTCCTTTTCGGATCCATCAAGCAAGCGTCCCTCCTTTGGTTCAAAAAGACAGGCCACTTTGCCTGTAGGATTCACAAGTTTCCTGACATGTTGGAGCTGTCCACCCTTTGTGGGTATGCATGGATAGCAGAGCAGCAGATTGTCAATTTCTTTGATATGAAGGTCAATAGCATGCAGCACAAGGGTATCTCTACTCTTAGGGTCCATTGTAGTTAGGTTACTGAACACTGCTTCTCGGTAGAACTTCTCCCAGTTCCATGTCCTTTTTTGTAAAACCTTTTCTAGGCCAGCCTGTTTGAAGCCATTTCTCAGCCACACTGGAAGAGGAACAACGTGGTTGGGTCCTTTTGCATATTTCTTGCAAACTTGAACTGCAAGGTCACCGATCTTTTCATTATTTTCAATGCTCTCATGTAGAAATATGGCATTATTCATTGAGAACCATTGTTCTCCATCACTAAAGAGTTCTGGACTAATGTCACTGGCAATGGTTAAGTAAAGTGCATCCACCAAAGGCCTGAAAGTTTCAGTCACTTTCTCTCTATCAGGCCAAAAGGTGTGATAACAGTAATTCACCAGCTGCTTGTTTTCTGACATTTTCTTTAGTGCCTTGAGTACAGTAACATATGCTGTCACTACAGGATCCTGAAGGAGAGCTTTGTTCCAGTCATTTTTCACTCCAGTTTCCCACAGACCTTTTCGGTTGCTTGTAACAGCAAATGTGCCATTTACATTGACAGGAAGACCTGTGTGAATGGGGAGCGGAAGGAAGCAAAAGGCCTGTCCAACAAGATCTGTTTGCAATGTGGTGAACTTTCCAGTTTCTGGCTCATTTTGCAAGGGTGCAGCAATCCCTCCAATTGGCAAAGAGAAACTGGCTTGCTTGTGAAGAGCCATTTTCAATGACTTATCTGTCCCAAAGCAGTTGTATAGGAACCAGAACTGAACTTTAGTTTTATTAGACTGCTGACTGGATATTTGGACAATGCTGACTGTGCAACATTCAATTACCTCTTTGCATTTACCATCAAGTTTCATCAGTGATTTCTCGGCATTACGTTGCTTGGACACACTGGTGTCATCAGGAATCTCCATTGCACTCACAGTGGTTTTGAACACAGAGAAGATGGTTTCCATTTCATTATCTCTTGGTGGAGTTGATCCATTGTTTGGGATATTTTGGAGCGATAACATATTGATGTTACGCAAAAAAAGGAGATGAATTTGTGAATTCTTAGAAAAGTGATGTTGAAAATCAAGGATATTGCGCTTTTGATACACATTTGTGCTTATTTCGGATTTGACAGCCTCTTCTTCACTGCGGAAAGGTAGTTTGATCAGAGTGCCTGGATAGGGTTCAGGAGGACTTTTTCGGGTAAAATCACAGTCAAAAATGTTTTCATATGATCCAAACTGACCAGAAAAACAATGAAAGAGTCGCCGTTGAGAGAGATCCAGCTTGATTCCAGGATTTGTTTTGTGTTTGATATGTTTTGTGAGATGCGTAACATTTGGATCAAGTATGAGAAGAGTGTTGCCACTAAGGATGGAGGGGACATCTGTCACATGATACACAGTGTTGAATCCAAGTCCAAACTTTCCAATTTTTTGCACTTTGTTTTCCTTCGACGCTGAGCCAACTCTGACAATATTTTTCCAATCCTCAGCTGTAAACTGCTCATTATTAAAAGCCCAAAGACAAGGTCCCTGACAAAGAGCCATGCCAGGGTCAATAAGGCTTTCAGGGGCATCTCTGTGTATTCTGAAATCCACCAAGAACTTGCAAACATCTGCCCCAGCATCCTCTGCATTCTGGATGAGCTCTTTAAAGATGTCACTGTCTTCATCATACTCTTTAAGAATGTTTTTTATCCTCATTGTTATTGGTTCAGATTGTCCACACTGCTCTATTCCTATCTCCTCTGGATCAAGGATATGGGTGCTGAGAAAACGAATATCCAGCCATTCAGCTGCTGCTTTTGGGATTTCCTCATGTATGATGTAAATTTCCTTTAGCTCTTTTAGTCCATTTTTGCTTACATCACAGAAAAGCGCTACTGATCGTGGTTTAAGGGTAAATTTTCCTCCCTCTACAATGACTGGCACTGGGATGTCATCGTGAACTGTTTTCTTCTCTTTCCAGAGCCAGCTGAGAATTTCTATTGACACTTTGACCTCAGAGGAAGTTGCAAATGGTGGTTGTCTTGCATCAATTGTTTGCTGGACGGAGTACAGAATGCCCAAAATTTCTTCATTTGAAAGTACTGTTCTCAGGCCAAACTTCTGGAACAAATTTCTGTATGGCAAAAATTCACTTGGCACCTTCCTAATGTAAGAACTTAGATCTAGATTCTGTGGGTATTCAAGAACCAGATCCTGGGGTGCAACAAACTGCTTGTGGGTCCACAGCCAACATGTCTCCTTGCTCATTATTGCAGCAAATACAAAGAGGTTGTCTTGCATGTGTTTGTAAATGCTGTGCAGCTGTGTTTTGAAAACTGCATCTGTGTCAGGATTAGCCATTTCCAGTGCTTTTGATTTCAAGACCGACAGATTTTCAATGACTTTTTCAGGTGGTGGTAGGTCTTTGAGACCAAGTCTATTGCTAAGCCTGTCACTAAGATTGCTTACCAGTGGCATTACATGTCCAACAATGTCCTTGTATACAGAATGTCTTATTTCATTTGGGCAAAACAAACAATACTTCTGAGATTTATCACTGAATTGTTTGTTACTTCCAGGTTCTTCACATGGGATCCATTTTAGCATTTTGAGGCAATGAAGCTGTTTGTGAGAAAACTTTGACAGTAGATCATAAGTTTCCACCATTTCCAACAGAACCTGAGCTCTTCTCAGAGCCTTGGTTTGTGACTTCGCACATAGTTTGTCAGTCAAGGTGGCAAGTGCATGCAGCAAGTGCTCAGGTGAGATATCTCTCTCTTTATTCAGTAATCCGATTTCTGTTAAGCTTTCCAGCATCTGCGGTGAATCAGTGTATGAAGGTGGTGGAAAGAAGTCCGACTCAAAGATGACTTTAAAAGTCTGAATTCTTGGATCAAAAAAGTCAGATGCCTTTTTCAGCTGTCCATTCATTTCAATGAAGCTCATGTCCTTACAGATGCATTTCAAGGATTGGTTTTGTGAGAAAAGCACCTTACCATGTTGTAAGATCCAAGACATTATTTTTTTAGTGTCTTCACTGCTACAAGCCCCTTTCCTAATGTAGTCAACAAGAACATTGGCTGCTTTAGCTGTGTCCAAGAGATGAACTTTGAGTAGCTGTAACAGTCTGCGGTCAGTCTCAGTAGAACACTGGATTATGGAATCAGGCATAGGGAGATCTGTTGGTACTGTTAGGCCCGAGATCAGAAGCACAGCTTGTTTTGATTGAGCTGCAACATTGAATCCTTTCATGGTTTGAAACAAAGGCAACTTCAAGAGAAAATCTTTCTCTGATTCTGTGAGAGAATCCAGATAAGAGAGGTAATCTTTTAGTTCTTTGCGTGCTGTGTCAGAGGCAGATGTGAGTTCTGTGACAAGATGTTGGAACTTTAAATTCATCAAGACCTTCAAAACACTCCTTGGAGATGGGCACAGCACGTATGAGTCAAGGTCTTCATGTTTCAGCCACTCATTTCCTCTCACTACTGTGCCACCAACTTTGTTCACCAGCTGAGCTATTTGGTCTGGCAACTTCAACTGTTTACGTTTCTGAAAGATCAGGGTTGTGTTCTGCTGTAGTTTTGCGACTGATACAGTCTGACTGTCAGACAGAGAACTAACTGGTATTAGAGGTATGTCAGTGAAAGAACTTAAATCATGAAAATGACAGTTAAAAAACCTCCAGAATTCCTGAAACCAGTCTAAAGGTGGATGCAGTCTGTTGTTGTGGTCCCATGTAACAAGGTTCTTCCCTGCCATCTTCCAGTCCGGTGGCAAATATCGTCTTGCATACTCAGCCACATGGGATGCATCAATGTTGGTGACCTTGAAGAAATCTGAAGAGCAGATTAAAAAAATGTAAAAAAAAGGTAAGAATAAATGTATGTGCTGTGTGTAACCGTGTACAAATGACTCTGCACTCTTAAAAATTTGTTTGACCTACTTCTTCTGGCCAGTTCTTTCAGACGGGCATTGCAGGCTGGAGTCAGATCATGTGGGATGAAGAGATGTTTGCAGAATGGCAGCAAGACTCTATATTAAAAAAAAATTGTAACAGATTCTGTCAATCAAACTGTCAGGAATTCATTCACTATAGGAACTTTCCAAATATTCAGTCAATCAAAATGTGACAATATCCTGAAACACCAGATCCTGACTGCTTCCTTTTGCTTTGAGTGCTAGATTTTCCTGTACGTAACCAAATGCAAAATGCCAGAAACCACACGAAATTACAAATAAAAATGGCACATTTACTCATAATAAATATAACATTTATTTTAAATATTGATACAGGTAATACAACCCTACCTTGGAAATTCATGGCTGTCAATCAAAGCAGTGTCTTCCTCTCTGTATGTGAAAGATCTGAAAGAGCCATCACTGAGTGGAAGGAGGTGAAGACCTTCAAGTTCTTTGTATTGTTCATCACCCAAAATGTACTCCAAAAGACAGAGTTTGTCATCTTTAGTGATGTTATCCACACCGGTCCTGTGGAGAATGGCCCTGAGGAATGCTGGAGTCACATGTTTTAGGGTAGTAGGGTTTGGGTAGGTGTCATTTACAGCCTTTGCAACACTAGCTGGTAAAGTGACGAGATTTTCTCCACAGGACACCAAAGTCCTTTTAATGGCAGACAATATGTTGGTGCTTGTTGGGCCATTGCAGGGGAAAACAGCTTCTGATGGAGAGATAAACTTTCTTTCATCTTTAGCAAGAGAGAGGACGGCCATGTTCTGTTTAAATAAGTGATGAAAAACATCCAGAGTAAGGGCATGCCATTTTTCTTTGTGTTGTATCTGAGTGAGATCTGGCCACAGATTGTACACAGAGGAGACAGGGAGGATAGATTTTTGGGCAAGTTTAATGGCATCTTGAATGATCTTGACGTATGCTTGTGGAAACACCTTCTTCATCAACATTTCATTCCACAAAGCATGTTCATCGTGTCTCTGGTCTTCCTCTTGCCATTTGATGTGTCTTCTATTGTCTGTGAGGCCAAAGCATGCATTGACATAAACAGGGAGTCCTGTCTTATTGGATTCATTGTTTGGAAGGGGGAGAAAGCAGCTCAGTCTGCTCTGACTACAGTCTCGCTTCTCACCACAGGGGAATGCCAGGTCAACTTGAGGTAAAAAGCTCAACTTCTTTGTAAGCAAATCAAGATCTTCTGCAATGCCATCTTTCATGGTACATGTTGTCAGAAGCCACTTTGTCTCTTTTTGATTTTCTGAACTCACAGTTATAACTTTGAACCTTGTCAGACCCTCAATGGCTGACTTCTCTTCTGGCTCCAAAACAACATCTGTGGGAACTGAGGATTTCACTTCAAGTCTGGTGTTAACAGCTCCATCTTCACTAATATGTAACAGTGACACGGAGGTGACATTTTTCAAGAAGAGGAGGCTCAAATCTGCATCTGCAATGAAGCTATCAAAAAGCTCAACCACCTTATCTGAGTCATACAGATTATCAGAAATTTCTGACGCTTCATTGCGTAAAGGAAACCTAAAAATTGTCCCATTGAAGTGCTGATCCTCTACAACAACCTTTGACCAGTTTTGTCCGCATACAAGTGAAACTACATCTTTAAATGGTTGAAACTGATCATGTATGTTCAGCAGCTCTCCTTGGTCTTCAGCATCATCCAAAGACCACCGAAACCCTCCACTTCTCGTGCCAAATATTTTTTCTTGGGGATCCATCATGCCAAGGTGCCCTGAACTGAATATACTTGGCACATCTGTGGACAAAGTAAAGATATGTTACTGTTAATTGTCTACTTAAAAAAAAACAACATTTTATCAAGTGATAACTATACATAGTTTCACCTGTTATGTGGTAAACAGAGTTGAAGCCGATTCCAAACCTCCCGACTTTGTTCGGGTCATCACGCTTGACACTCCTTCCAGCCATCTGAATTCCTCCCCAGTCTTCATCAGTGAATGCCGCATTGTTGTAGGCATAGAGAGCAGGACCTTCGTAAAAATAAAACATTCTCATTAATTATCCTTCAGGTATCAACACTTGTCAAACCTCTACATACACTGGTGTGAATGTCAGTGTCATGGACTTTTAATAATGGTGGAATGATTGTACAGCGTACATATTTGATTTGTCTTGTTTTTGAAAGACATTATAGTCCGCAAACCAATGTGTGACGTTGCAGCTTCTATGTCATCTATGAGCAAAATCAAAGAACTAGGCTGTGTTGGGCTTCGTGTAAAACCTGCCTCTAAGAAATTTGTGGTCATTCAAAAAACATGAACAAAATACCCACACAAACAAGCACACAGGTCACCACTGTATTAAATGGCATTTAGATCCACATTCACGCCTACAGCCAATGTATCTAACCTAGGCATGCATTTGTATTGTGGGAGAAAGCTAAAGTACTTGGTGAGAATACAACATGAAAAAGACTGACACCCCC
>VURO01028840.1:0-11000 GCA_015108175.1 Pelvicachromis taeniatus | reverse complement strand
TTTTTTTTTTTTTGTTTTTTTTCTCCCCCCCCCCCCCCTCCCCACGCTCCATGGGGGAACGTTTGAATCATCCGTGAGGCTGATTCGCTCACAAATGTTGTCTCCTCCCACACACGCTTCGGAGGAGTGTTATTTAGAAATCTGAATATAGGAATGATTTATTGATAACACAGTTCAGAAGTCCTTCTGGCAGCTGCCGGGGGATTGTTGCTTTGAGCGGTGTGAGTCATGTGGAGAGCGCCGTGGCGGCGTGATAGCCTCGCATTTGATCCGTTCTTTGTTCAGGAAATCCTGAACCGGCGTGAGAGCAGCACACCTGTTTGTTGACTGTGTTCAATCACGATGCCTTTAATGGCGAGCTGACCTCGGGACGCAATAGCTGGCCTTTTCGGGCAGGCGCGCGCGATGACAGGCGTCATCTGACATGGCGGTAATCCAGGAAAGGGCGGGAGTGTTAATAGTGTGTACCGTGCCCTCACCCTGATGGACCCCACTTCCCTGAAGGGTGTTTGGAACGGCTCGGCGCCTGGGTCCAATGTGGACCTCAGGAAACGTTCATTCCTCAGCCAGTAAAGGTCACTGTGGGTTAACCTTCATGACAGGAAGCGTGGCAGCGGCTCGTGCCCTGTTTCTCTCTCACATGTGCTTTCGCCATGTGGTGAATTTAAAATGATCCAGTCAGCAACAACAGTGTTTCATTGTGCCCATTGTATCACAGCGGGGTCCCTCCCTTTGAGCTCAAGTGCTTTCAAAGACCCCGCATGATCCTTAATTTAAGCTATTCTCAAAAATACCAAGCTCTGACTCGACTCCCACTTAATGCTCATTCTACAACTCAAACAATCCATCACTGTCAGCCTGCTCAGCCAGTGCAACCTGTGGTATTTCCTCCTGGCACCTGCGCCAGTACACTTCCCCAAAAGTGTAAAGCTCCCTCCCTCACACTGCCACTCACCCACCGAGCGTGTGACGTGCGGCCGCTGAACGGGAGCCGACAGCTGAGCGCTCGTTAACGAGCACGCTGACGAGAGCTTCTGTATCTGTCCGTCTAACTCGCTGAGCTTCACGTGTGATGACCCGGGCCGTACGGCTGCAGTGACAACAGCTGCAGCAATTTCAAAAACAGTTGCAGCAATTTTTAAAAAAGGCCCGAGTTCATGTTCCCGTGCCACCTGACAAATCAGCTCCACGGGTTCTTATTCAAAATGTCACGATATGAACTGCAGAGTGGAGAAAGCGCCACACGCTGATCGTTGCTGTCGACGCACTTCGTGTAACTCGTCGGTTAGTCGGTTCGTTCCTGCAGCTTTGTGGGGCTCGGCGCACGTGCATGTAGCCGGGCCACAGCCGGCGTGCTTACAGTTTCATCCACAGTGAGACTCGCACTGTGCTGCGCAACGTCGATAAAACAAGGCAATGACTTATTATCTGTTGCTTTTATCAGATTGACAAAACCCGTGGCATTAACGGAGCACTGAATGAGGCTGCCCACATCAATTAAATCCGCACCTCTCATTGTTCACATTCAGGAGGCATTAAAGAATGACGAGCGGAACATAATTAGGTATTAAATTGTATTAAATTGACCATTGAGTGTAACAGATTCACAGCATGCTTCGTACGTCCCTCGTTAATTCATGCAAAACAGCTTTAATCCATCATAAGCATGCGTGCTGCATGCTTCACTTTTGCTCACCTTGTCTTGTGATAATTCCCCCCCCCCCTCCTGAACACCAAATGTGGAGAGGCGGCGAAGCACTTGTTCTCATCTATAGTAGGCTCACATACTCCCGCGCAGACTTCACTGAGTGCAACAGTTTGTTGATTCTGAATCACTCCTGCAAATATTGAACACTTTGTAATTCATGTTTTCTCAGACTTGTGTAATCTCTCCGACAAAGAACAGGAGGCAAAAAAAAAAAAGAGAGAGAACGAAAGCTAACAAGGGTGAAGCTGCTCTGTTCCGGAAACGCTGTTGTTTGCCTTACGATGGTGGAGAGTAATTGTTGTGGGCTCATTCATTTTCAGGGGGCCTACGCACGGCGTGTAGGAGTTGTTCAAAGCTCAAGCCGAACAGCTCAAGGGCGAACATAGCAGGCCGAACGGGAAGCGGCGATGACGCGGCGACGCGGTCGTTACCCCGCCTCCTGCGTTACAGACACGAGAGTCCTGCAAGGAGGGACAGCAACAGACTGTGTCATGCAATATCAACGTGCACGCATGTAAAGACAAAAACCTCCGTTTCGTCCGTGTCTTTGATATCATTTCTGTATGTCACAATGAAAAACAACATCAGAGTGCGAGGCAGATTATTTCTACGTCTTCAAACACGTTCATGTGGAAAGGTTACCGAGTGCATCACGTCTCCGTCGTGTTTGAAGCAGCAACTGTGACTCAGGCCAGATCTTCAGCTCTCACATCCGAACGCTACGTTTTCCTGAATCAACTGACACAAAACTTTAAGACAATAAGTCAAAGATATTTTCATGAAGCATGCAAATGATGGTGAAGTTAAGAGTAGGTTGCAATTATTGAGACACTGCTGGGACTTTTTCATTGCTGTGATATGCTGTTTCGCCACAGAATAGCACCAAACCATGCATTGTGTGGTATTTCCCAGAACTGCAGACCTCCCTGATTTGGGACACAGCTATAGTGGCAGATGTGACTGTCACATCTCCCGTCCACGGCCCCGGGCTAAGGCTAACGCTCTGGTCCTGGCTGTGATGTGCATGAGCTTTGTTTCTAAGCAACAAAGCTCAAAGCTTGGAGAAAATGAGCGAGGAGAGTGTAGATGGGGTGGGTGGGTGGGTGGGTGGATGGAGGGATGTCTGTTGTGTTAGTGGTTCCACTTAAAGGGTTTGCTGTTGAAGCAGTTATGACAGCTCGGTTGAACTTGAGCAGATCCTTGAGTTGCCTGGCGTTCCAGCTGTGATGTAAGTGCTGGCAGCTCATACGTTTACATTTTGGGTTTATTTTTACCAGAAGGCCACAAACGCCCTCCCACTGCGCGAGCGTTTGCGTCGTGTACCCTGAGCCTGGAGCGATACTGTACCTCCGAGTCACACGGCGTTGTCATCATCTTTTACTCTGCAGAGCGAGCGCTCGCGACAGACGCTCCGGTCGTGGTACCTGCATGCTCACCTGTCTCTCACCTCCGTTCCTTCCCCGTCCGTGTGCCCGCCGCTCTGACAGATTCCCACGCACACGCGTGTGCTAACCAGTCTGACATGATCAATTATCTCTACTCACAGTTTCGCATATGGCTCGTTGACGAGACTGCGTGGCAGAGACAGCAGAGAGACCCCTCAGGGACCCAAATAAAAATAGTGTAAATGGGCTCCGTGGCTGGCCTGTCACCAACCAGCTCGCCCTTGCTGTCCGTATCTTTTTAAATCCTCTACATTTTAAACAACGTGCGACACTATCGGTCTTCTTCTTGCTGAATTGAGTCCTTCGTGACTGTTTCTGGGTTTCTGTCAGTCTTCTACGTGTGAAACAACAGGCGACAGCCCCCCTTCCCTAAATCCAGTCCACCCTGGCTGTTGTCAGACATTACACCCGTGTTTTCCAGCTCTCCTTCCACCATTGCATCAACTCAATCAGCCCACTCACTCCACTGAATTATTACTACAATCATGTGGTTTTAGTGACTGCCTGGGGAAGCAAATGAAAACCAGCCAGGCCCCGTAAGAGTGACTCTGCACAGATGTTGACTATCAAGGCGCCGTCAGTTTACATATCTGATCTGCATTGCTTATTTAAATCAGACGGGTATTACAGCTTTATGAGATGTGCACAGTAAAAGGGGGGTAAGCGTATTTGTCTATTAACCCTATGTAAGGGGCAATAAAGAGCATTGTCTGCCTTTAAAACGAGGCACACTTCAGCACCGCTTGCAGACAGCAGGTAGGCCGTTACAAGCTGTGCTGTAGATTCAGGCACGCTTAATATCTTCTGTTACTTCGTGTAATCCCAGAAAGACTGGCTCCATGCTTTCACGTTCAGGGCTATCTGGGAGCCTCCATCTGTCCTGCTCTTGTTGATGAAGTCACACTCTGGCTTTGTGCTTGTTAACATGCTGCACAATGAATCAGATGCCTCCCCGATGCCTCTACGTGACTCATAAAAACCCAAAGTTCTCAGAACTTCTGCACAGCGCTGCGTTCAACGTGTTTTATGAAGCACAATGGAAATTAAAGTCCAGGTTATCAAAATGCTAAAATTTGAGTGTTGTCTGACCTTTTGTAGTGTAATCATTTTCATCCCTCAAAGGTCATTTTTGGACCCAGCTTGCTCTGTTATTGACCGGCCTTCTCATTACTGTCGATTTTTAGGGGCTTTAGTTTGTACTGCAGGAGACATTCAACGAGATGAAACCTGCCAGCCAAGATCAGTCACGGCAGATGGAATGAAATAGTTCAAATAAACTGTCCTTCCCACAGTTTATTTCACATTATTCATCCTTTCATTGAGTTTGGTGGAGGTAAAGGTCATCTGTCAATCTGTCAAATAAGCTGCTAATTAGTTTAGGCCCATGTGCAGCTGGTGCTGCCTCTGCAAGCTCCTTTGCAGCCCACCAACAACAAGTTCCATCCATTCGCTTCCACTTATCCTTTTCAGGGTGGCGGGGGGGCGCTGGAGCCTATCCCAGCTGTGTTAGGGCGAGAGGTGGGGTACACCCTGGACAGGTCGCCAGTCTGTCGCTGGGCTAACACGCAGACAGACATTCGCACTCACAGTCACTCGCACATTCACAATTTAGTGTTTCCAATTAACGGGGATAGGTTAACGAATCGGGGTTTTGGCTCCTGCTCGTCACCTCTGTGCGCAGAAGGTCACAGAACAGTTATTCTGCCAACAATAAATTACTGCCGACTGAAAAACAAGCCTCTTTGGACTTAATAGGTTTTGACTGAAACGTGTTTGAGATTAAACAGCTGTTGGATTCAGACAGAGAAATTTTTAATGATTAATTGCTTTCAAACTTGAGGCACTGTTCAGTAAACATGCCTCTAACCTAAAGAGACTAATGCACACTACACCCTAAAAAACTAATAAGTGCAGAACTATCTTCTGAGCATTTAGCTTTTTGCGTGGGACTGTGGTACAGTCGTGCAAAAACTAAAGGTTTCACAGGAATCCCAGCGTCCTGTGAAAAACACAGTGAGGACTCACATTGACTGAATAGCTTGTAAAACCATGTTTATTGGTTTTCTATGTGATTTTCTCACGCTCTCACATTATTGTGGAGAAACTGTGGCCCACTCTTCTATATACGTCACATGCACAGCTTTCTAAAGGCCCCACATCAGCATCAGGTTACATGCCGGACCGGGGGCATTGCAACACCTTGACTCAAATGTGCTTTGTGGACAAACATCATCTCTCCAAAGGTTGTTCCAGAAGTCTTGTGGTTTGTACAGATGCTGTTTTGTAAGTGGTTCTGTCATGCTCTCTTCAGGTGGAAGATTCAATTCAATTCAATGTTATTTATACAGCGCCAAATCACAACATCAGTCGCCTCAAGGCGCTTTACATTGTAAGGTAGGCCCTACAATAATACATACAGTGAAAAACCCAACAATCATATGACCCCCTATGAGCAAGCACTTTGGCGACAGTGGGAAGGAAAAACTCCCTTTTAACAGGAAGAAACCTCCGGCAGAACCAGGCTCAGGGAGGGGCGGGGCCATCTGCTGCCACCGGTTGGGGTGAAAGAAGGAAGACAGGATAGAGACATGCTGTGGAAGAGAGCCAGAGATTAATAACAATTATTAATCAAGATAAAGATAAAGATGCTTTCTCCTGCAGTCCTTCCAAACTATCCATACTTGTTCAGTTCTTCTCCAATCGGCATGACTTGTAACATTTAACATGCTAACTGCGGCCTGTAAAGAGCGAGATGGAGCTCTTGTGGTGAATATGCTGGGACGTGCACTCCTGTGGCATTGTGTTAACACACATGTGAATATTTCAGATCTGCAAACTGTGCATGTGATTAGCAGCACCTGGATGCTAAATAACCCTTAATTCCTATGAAAGCAGCAAGGATGGACTTATTTTCCCGCCTGTATGGCGTTAACGACACCTGCTGTACAGTAGCATCAGTGATGATGGAGCGAGCGGTTTGAAGCACGAAGTGGCTGCTTTTTATAATGATAATCTTTCATGTCACCGCTGTGAATCAGGCTCTCACACTAATTCCATTTGACTGTCAGACGTGTCCGGTTTCACCTCTGAGCGACATTCAACCTTCCTCCAGCCAAATCAACCTTCAGGTGTTTGTGGCCGAGCTGAACTTTTCCTCCCACACACGGTTGATCCAAAGGGTAATTAATTTAATAGTCCGTCAGCAGCACCCTGTAAATGTTGCCCGATTTGATTTGATTTTGTCCAGATTAACATCGCCGCTAATCGTTCAGCACCCTGACTGACTTTGGAGAATCAAAGGCAAGCGAGAGACGAGGATCTGAATTGTTGGTATCTCTTCCATCTCCAAAGAACCATTATGTTAGGCTCCCACCCTCCACACTGGGCTGCTGTGGTCCGCAGTTACTAATTACATTAGAGGGGAAAGGATTTCAATTGTCTTCTTCAGGCTCAGGTGCGGTTGCCTGCGGGGCTTAGCACACCTGTAGCGTTTTAAAAATCAGTCCCGAGTCGGGACTGACTCGGAGGCTAGGCCGGACCTTCTCGTCAGTCGGCGATCTCGAGCTGGAAAGTTGACACTGCGATAAATTGCTGCTGTTTGGAGCAGTAAAAACATTTGATATACTTGCTGATTTTTAATAGGCTGCCTTTGACGTGTTTGTTTTTTGCGTCGTCCCAGCAAATAAACAGTGCGACAATATCAAATTATCTCTGCTTTCCCCGAAACTCCTCAGTGGCTGCAAAGACGGCAAAGGATGGGAACTTCAGAGGCCGTTGCTACAGCAACAGCAGTTCTGAGGCCTCGTCTAACAAGTTGCCTGGGAATGCAGTACCGGCTGTTACATAAGATGCGGCTTACTCTCCCTCCCGTTCGCGCGCACACAGAGGGCTTTTCCTGTGGCAGAAATTCACATTCAGCATGATTTATTCATAGCTGGATTGCTGCGCTGGATTTATGATTCCACCATGTAAATGCAAACCCATGCAATCAACCACACTTGGCAGGAATTTGTGTGGGGGCATTGTTGCACTCCAAGTCCATTTCTGTAGCTGCTGTAAATGAAAAGATTTAGATTGAGGAGATTGTTGTTTGAATAAGAAATGACGCAAAGACAGCAAGACGGTTTGGCAGCAGTGCGGTTCCCTTTGATGTTGTTCGGGAGGAAATTAGCGCAGAACAATGCGACGCGCGCTTCACTTTCGCGGCAAAAGTATTAATTGCGTTACAATCCAAAGAGCAAAGAGGAAGCAGGAACCCGGTGAAGCATAAGAGCCTCGAGGATTGTCGTCCTCGGAGGAATAAAGAACGCTGATCCGGACACTTTGTTAAATTTCTTTCTGTCACCTCTCGCTCGGTGCCCACTTTGACTGTCAGAGAGAAAGGGGAGCTGCGAAGGAGCGCTGAGCACAGCACAGATAACACACTTCATCATTAACAGGCTCACGATAAGTATTCAGACATTCAGCCGCTTCTCCTTATCTGGCCTCCATAATCTCTCGCCGGCTAAATACTATATATGCATTTAGCTCGCCACACCGTAGGTGCAGAAGAGACGTTGTCCTTTTACGTCTGTTGGCGCAGCCTGCCAATAACCTAATCATTTTTCAAGAGATTATTGCCGAGGCCGACAGACTTGTGCGCAGAGCCCTCCTGGGGTTTACCGGAATCTGCATAACGGCCGGTGTAGTTCCTGTTCGCGCTCCGACAGTATCGTCTTACAGGCTCTGCACCCGTTATCCCCCCAGACTCTCCCGAAACATGTAGCCAAACACAAACTGCCTTTCCTTAATCCTTAATGTTGTTTACAGAAGCTCAGAAGACAATACCATCTAACCTCCGCTAGCTTCTGTTCACTGTAATCTGTTCATCCTCTCAGGGAAACCTCCACCCTGCTGGGAGAACGATAGTAGGCTGCAGGCTTTGATTGCTGTTGAGGGACGCAGGTAGGGGGCTCTCTCACATCCACACAGCACACGCAGGTGTGTAAGCACAAGCGCATGCAACTCGGTGCAACACAATCCACTGGAGGCTACAGTGTGACAGTCCAAACACACATTCACACGCGCACACCTACTGTTACATCGACTGTGAGCATGTTGCACGCTGCTGTGGGATTTTTCCTTCCCAGCACGATGTTGCTAATATCCTGGGGAAAAAACGACATTTCTACATCAAGTGTTTTTGGGGTTTTTGGTGATCTTTCATAAGTTTTATATCATTTTGATGTTTCAGTACATACTATTATTTTTATTGTAGCATCATTGTTAAACACACAGGTATAGGCTTAGTAGAAATCCAGGTACCCTGCAGGTATTTTTCCCAGTATATGATTGTGGAAGTTTCTCTTTACATCAGGGGTGTCAAACATAAGGCCTGGGGCCAGGATTGGAACAGCAAACGCTTCAATCCAGCCCACTGGACAGCTTTGGAAAATGTGAAGAAGGGCATAAATTGTGCACTTTTACCTTTTTAACTTTAAATGTTTCATTGGCTTGAGGTGACTGTTGTTGTAATTTGGCGCTATGAAAATAAGACTGAAGTGAAAGTAATAGTTAAAAACTTAAATGAGAAAAAAGTTCCTGTTTTTTCACATTTCCTGTGAATTAACAGAAACGTTCGGGAAGCAAAATGCAGCTTTATTTCTAAACTTAAATGAACTACAGAGTAGTGCAGGTCACAAACGAGGAAACCAAAATGCCAAATCTTTCAGGAGGAAGACTGCATCCTCTGTATGTGCTATGAGGGACAGCACAGCGAAGAGCAGAGGGGAGCTGAGGAAATGCAGACGAGGTAATTAGGGGCAAGAATACAGGTGGGGAAACCAGACACAGCTGAACAGAGTCTAACTAACACGACAAGAAGAGGCAAAACTAGATACAGCACACACAAGACAAGGGACTATCAAAACAGGAAGTAGGAAACACTGAGACCAAGATAAGACATTTGAACTTGAGTTCAACTAACCAAGGACACGACTAAGGGAACAGAAAGGTAACCAAGCGTGGTGACAAGACTGACTTCCACAGGAGAGGCTGAGTAAAAGACGTGGAGACGAGACTACGACGCAAACGGGACTGACCTAACCAAACAGGAAACCATGAACTAGAACTATAGATAAACATTCAGAGGTACTAGGAAAGTAGAGCATAAACAGAAGGAGCCCAAACACATCAAACATGTGCTTCAACCACCCAGGAAGACCCAGAAAATGTCTCATGATCAAATGTGTCGTTAAACTTATTTACCCTGACAGAGAGCCACTGGTCCAGCATACTCGAGATCAAAGTGGGCTGTTTGTGGCCCACGATGTGAAAGCTTGGCGCCAGAGCTCTAATTTCTAATGCACACATAGCAGGAAGTGCTCATATATGTGGGTCTTTATGCTGTGGAGGTCTTAGTCAGTGGGAACATGAATGCAGTCTCTGAACTGGGATCAACAGATGAGCAGTGATTGTTTTGATCGCGTGTCTTGCAGTCTGTTTAACGTCGCCGTGGTATGAAGTCACGTGACTTGATTTTACTTCATTTCGTTCTCTATTGGAGCCAATGCACCCCCGTCGCCTATCTGAGCAGCCGTGCAAACATACTGTCCCCATGTGACCCACGCGGCGCTGCGCCAGCGTCTGTTTTCATCTTGTGTCTCAGCGTTAGGCGTCAGTCGCCATCATGAAAGAAACCGTTTGTTTCGAGTGTCACGGCGGGAGAAAGACAGATGGTCAGTGAGAAAAGAGACAAATGATTGGTTCCCAATTGCTGTGTCAGATTGAAAGAGCTCACTTAGCTGAGGACCACATTAGCAGCTAATGCTGCTGTACAGATTGATCTCACATGCTACACTCTAACACTACGCATGAATTGTCCAGTGCTGTCGCTTTGATGGACAAGTGAGCAGGATGTAAGTCGCAGCCTTATTTTGATCTGCGCTGCTATGGCGGTTATAACGAGGCGGGCGGAGCTGACAGACTAACTACTTTGTCTCCTTGTCCATTAGCGCCTTCTCAGATCTAATAGCTCAGGTCATTGCTGATTTGCCCGGAGGGTTGAGGACGCAATTCCCCTTCCTTTGATTTTCGAAGAAAAGGCCAGAATTCTACGGAGACTGCGTTTAACCTTTGGGAGATGGATAAGGAAGCAGCTCTATTGATTTGTTTTGCTCAGAAAATGAGGGGTGTGACTTTACTTTGGCCGGCTGAATTGGATCCTGCTGGACAATTCAAACACGTGCATGCAGACTCGCCTCACGAGCCCGTCTTTGTGTGTGCTGGTCATAACGAAGGAATCTCCTCCTGCAGCAGGATTTTGTACTGAAAACCATCCAGCTGGTAATCATTTAGTAATTACTGAATCATTACATGTGTGCTGAGTACTGATGGGTCAGCATGTTGATGGGTGTCACAGCTGGTGTATTTTCCAGACTACAGAGCGCACCTGAATATTAGCCGCACAACTTGAAATTATGAAAAAATCATATTTTATTCATACATTAGCCGCACCAGACTAAAAGCCGCAGGTGCGCTAGCGGGCTAGTAGCGCTAGCGAGCGGGCTAGTAGTGCTAGCGGGCTAGTTGCTAGTAGCGGCGGTGCACGGCCCGCCTTGCAGGTGGAGGGCAACGGAGCGACTGCTCCACCAGCCTCGGAAGAGCCCCGCAAAGTGGGCCGCGCACCGCCGCCCGACCGACCCAGCCCTTAGAGCCAATCCTTATCCTGAAGTTATGGATCTGACTTGCCGACTTCCCTTAGCTGCCTTGTTCTAACATGCCAGAGGCTGTTCACCTTGGAGACCTGCTGCAGATATGGGTACAGGGCCAGCCAGAGCCAGCTTGCTAATCTAGTCTCTTTTTCGCGC
>VURO01028839.1:0-10056 GCA_015108175.1 Pelvicachromis taeniatus | reverse complement strand
CGCCAAAGCCACACACACACACACACACACACACACACACACACACACACACACACACACACACACACACACACCTTCCTATGCGCGATAAAGCTGGAGAGGAAAAAAAACAGATTCTTTTTCATCCGCCACACAGCACAAATGGTGTTGCACATGAAGTGACTCTCTAATGCAAATTCAATAAAAGGAGAAGAAAAAAAAAAAAAAAAAGGATGTCACAGGATTTACAATTGTAAGGACACCAGCTGAAAAGATTCTGTAAAGCCTCGCCCTCTCTTGCACAATTTGGACACGGCAGTCAATGCTTCTGAATTGGAAGTTTCTCAGTGTGCAGTCCTTCAGTCTATTCCTCCACTGCTGCCCTGCTTTTCCACTTTTGACCCTCTTATCCTGTCAGCCACAAGCCCCTGCAGCTTCTCTCTAATGACAGTGCACTGCCAATTCATCCGCGCAGCAATAATCACTAATTATTCCCAACTCCAACCCAATACCCCCTCCACCACCACCTACACACATATACATGCACAAAATACAATGTTCAGGATGGATGGCCCTAATATCAGCAGGCTGTGGGGAGGTCACATGTTTTGTGTTGTTGCTGTGAAGTTATTAGCGGAGGGCAGGAAACCTCAGCGATGCGTTAAAACTAAGTAGTTTGTCATACACGTGGCTGAAAAGCAAATCAGCTTGAGGGGACTCAATGCACCCAAGACATAAATAAAAATAAGTAAATAAATGAAGTTGGCAGTTCAAATTTACTCTTTTGATTCTTCCAACAAAAGAAAAACAAACTGTTCACAATGACGTCGGAGTTGTTATTTACATATTTTTTCCTGTGACTTGTCGTGGAGGAAGGGTTACACTTCCTGAACTACACCCAGTTTTCCAGTAATAGGTCTACTTGAGATTTTCCAGTTTGCACTTCTCACGGGATTACACGCCAATTCGACCCACAGAGACGACTAGCAGAGAGCGAATAAACACGAAGCAGATACGTGTTAAAAATAATATGAAACAGACTCTCCATCCAGCAGCCCACGCTCGTCCTCTGTGAGTCTTTATTTTGTCTGAGATCTCTCGGTCGTCTCTCTATTGCCACTGTCCAACTGAACTGCTGGAACAAAGAAGCCTTTCCTCTGATGCTTATCAGGAGTGGAGCGCTGCGTTCAGCACGCCTCTCTGGCCCATTATAGGTTAGTAGGAAGGAACACAAATAGCACACGGATTGATTCACTGTGTTATATTCTCAGATGCATTAAGCAGTTGCAGAGTCTCAGTTTTTTTCCACCTCCTTTAAAACACACGCGGCCGTGTGCACACATGCAGATGCACAGATAATGCAACCCCCCCCCACAATCATGGAAAGAAAGGCTAAGGGAGAGGACAAATGTGAGCAGGAGGAGGAGGAGAGGAGGAAGACTACTGAGTCACTGAATCAGCTGTCATGGTCAAGGCCAGCAGCTTGATTATCTCTGCAGGAGGTAACAAAGGCCCACTGGTGTGCTGCTTGCTATATTTCTCTATAGTTTGACCTCTTTTCTTAAGGCTGTGTTTGACTTCGAGACTCTCTGGTTTTTGTCAATCTGTTGACTTGATTGCTGTTGATGGTGCTGTCTGTCTATTTCTGCAAACTCTTGTTTTGAGAAAGTGTGCAGGCGGTAAACTCCTCACAGCACAATAGCCATGCAATGAATTCAAATCATTTAATACTCTTAAAGAGGCACTGTAGTGATTTAGCACTGCATTTCATTAAGCAGAGAGACTCACAATACAGAGCTTTAAAGGAATGTACACAAAAGCGGACGAGATTTCCCAGCAAGACTTGCTTAGTACTGGAAACATACTATTCCCAGAAAGCCTTAGATCAGATCTGCCTCTCCAGCATCCTTATCAACTTCTCAAAATTGTAATACAAGCTTGCTTCATATACTCTATAAAGTCTATGAAGCTTTACATGAGATGACCTTATGAGCTGTATTTTCAAACATTAGGAAGCTTCCGCTGAAGCAAAAATGTTCTAACAAGACGCAAGAAATGTGTCAGTGATGCTAATAAAACTGAAATGTTTTAGTTACCTTATTTACCAGGTTGTTGTGCTTGTCTTTGACTTCACTACGGTGTGAATGTCTCGCTACTTTCTCTGCAATTTCTCTCACCAGATTTCAGTTTGCTGTTGCTGCGTGCGCGTATGTGTGTGTGTGAGAGAGAGAGAGGGCGGGGCAGAGTAGAGCAAGCAGCACAGTAGCAGAGCAGGAGTGCTCCTTGAGTTTATGACAACTCGTTAGCCTGCAGCAAACATCCAAGAGGTGTTAATTTGTCAAACAACCAAAGCCAACAGATGCTAGATGCTAGTCCTACTTAGACAACAAGCAGCTCAGTGCATGATTTATGGAGGAAGTACCTAAGGACTCAGTTACACAGGCCTAGAGACTGGTCAGTGACCGTGTGGTCAACCACCAGTTGCAAAGGAAACATTTTTTGGCAAGTGGTAGCTTGAAGCTGCTGGTTTTTGATAGGTGAAATTGATCGCAGAAAGGATGCTGCCTTGCAACTGCTTTGGCTGCTAGCAAGTTCGTGTGATCGCTTGTAGTCCGTATGGAAGATGCCGACTTGTCTGCAAACACTCGCAAAGTGACAGTGAAACTGTGAGACGTGTGATGCAAAGTGAGACTGACAGACAGAGACTCTCCCATCCCCGCCATCCACTGCTCTGTCTGTATATTTAGGGCTGTGAAATTATTACATCTGGAATGATGAATGTACAACTTTTACACAGAAGACAACTTTCTCCACTTCTTGTTTGTGACGCACTCTCAAGCGTCACTACAGCTCTTAGAGTAAATACCAAGTGTTTCCAGACAAGTCGGCATCTTCCATGCAAACTACAGGCAATCTGCTTTCAACCAGAGTAATCACAAAGAGGTTTCCGATGCAGCACCCACTTTGTGATCAATTTCCAGCAACCTCTCGCCAACCAGTCAGGGAATAACATTTTTCCCTAGCGACCAGCAGTTGCCAGCAGAGCAGCAATCGGTCTCCAGGTCTGCCTGACTGAGGCCTAACAAATTCAGAAGGACCAGCGCTTCATTTCAAAGACAGCAGAGGAGCAATACTTAAGAAACAGCCAAGTTTTCTTCTATGCTGACTAACACAGTGAGACAAAACACAATAACAGAGAAAACAGTTGTTGTGTGCACGGTCAGCCTAGAAATAGCAGCGCTCATAACAGGTCCCGTAAACTCATCGTGTGTGTGTGTGTGTGTGTGTGTGTGTGTGTGTGTGTGTGTGTGTGTGTGTGTGTGTGTGTGTGTGTGTGTATATATATATATGTGAAAAATAAAAAAATCAGAACCTTTAATGAGACTCTCAGAAGTGCTCATTCAAGCCGTTGGTCATTTTTGAGATGGTGGCTTGCAGTTTTATATCTTACAAAGTAAGTGCCTTTAAGGGTCTAACTACATTTTATTTCCACGGCTCCTCATGGCTAATGCACTTTCCCTGCTCCCTGTAACATCATTTACATAATCTTACAGTATATATGCGACTGGCGTCTTTGCGCCTCCGCACATTAAGTGGCCTTTCTTGCCATCAAAGGCAATTACAGATATGGTGATTCTCAGAAATGTCTTAAATCTGACATGCTGCTAATTGTTATTCAATTTAACATGACTCACTGCCCTCCTAACTACACTGGATAACTACTCATGCATTGCATGAGACTGACTTTTACCTGAGCAGACGTGTCATGGCGTGGCGGCACACATAGTGCATGGGTGTGTTGTGCTGGTACTGCTCTCCATACGATGCGTTTGGGTCCAGACCGTCCCTGAACTGAGGGTTGCCCTCGTACAGCTGCCAGGCCAGGGCCTCGTCACCGTTCACGAGGGACTTACGGAACTTGGTGGCTGTGTTTCCCATCGCTTCGGGCTCGCAAACGGCCACCTAAAACGAAGCTGTCGCCGATGCCTCCCTTCCTCCTCCTCCTCCTCTTTCTCCTCCCCCCCGTACTGCACAGGTCACGACTTAGAGCAACATGGTTCAGCGTTTCCTTCCCTACAAATAAAAGAAAGGTGGGAATTAGTTTAGAGAGAAAATGAAGGCGGAAAGAAGGAATAAGAATAGAAGGGAAAAAAAAGGCAAACAATCAATCGAGTCCATTCATTGATTAGCTGTGTTAGATGGACAGATGAAATCCTATAGAAAATAGAGAAGAAAACAGAGGGACAAAAAATAGAAAAGACAGTTATAAAGAGGCCAGGCCAGAGGGGAAGGTTAATGATATCTAGGGCCATTGATTTGTTAGTCAGTTGATGAAAGACACAGTCGATATTACCACAGCTGACCACTCTGTCCCGTTAGGTCACTGTTGTAACATAAAAATAAAAAAATTCTACACACCTTTCACTGTTTACATGCTTTTCTGCTACTGAGACTCTGAGAGTGTGTTAAACCATGCAGCACTAACATGCTGGACCCAAACCAGTTTTACTTTGCCCCTCAGCCTCTAAACCAAAGAATCACAAGCATCACAGCTATGGCTGCCCCAGCAGAGCTTACTCTCCCAGCAACAGCTTATAAACCTACTGCAGACTCACAGGTTATCAAAATATAACTGCTGGATTCCCACCATTTCCTTTAATTAAATAAATAAATAAATAAATAAATAAATAAATAAAACAAACAAACAAAAATAATTTACTGGCCAGGAAAGCTTTTTTTTTTTTTAATATCACAAGCAATATAAGAGATGAGCGATATAGGAAACAAACAAACACTCTCTGTCCTTTCACATATTGTACATTATCTCTGCTTGATGTCCTCGTCTTCTCCACCTCTCCTTCTTTCTCTCTCTTACTCACAAACACATACACAGTTTGGTGTGTCTTTAACACACGGTATTACATGCTGTAATGAGTGGACTGTGTAATGAGTGCATGGGTCTGTGTGTGTATTGCGCTACTGAGGGTATCATTACAGTCTTCATTCTATAGTCATCTGTCTGGCCTTCACAAAGAGCCTCTTTTTAGCCTGGCTACAGTTGGCCGCTGGCTGGCCGGGCTCTGGAACATTTGAATAACATGGCTGACTGCCTCCCCTCCTCTGCCTCCCCTTTCTTTGCTGTGACAGAAAGGGACACAGACAGGAAAAATACACACTGACAGACCGGTGAATAACAGCCACTGCAAGTTCTCTTGTGATGCATGCAGCAGGCCGGATCTTGTGTGTGTTTGTGTATATCTGGAGGGAGGTCATGGAGGGGATGGTGGTGGTGGTGGTGGGGACTGTAGTTAATAGGTCAGTCTGTCTGTTTGGCTCTGTTTTGTGCACGCTGGTTTACTTCCAGTTCACTTCACATCTCTGCGTACCTCCCTCTCTGTCTCTCATACTAAATAAGGACAGGAAGTTTGGACATGAAGGAATTTTGGAATTCCAGGGATCACAAGTGCCGCTGTTCACAGTGGGAGAGCAGCCATTGACTTTATTACACGTCATTTGGTGATGGGGTGGAACTGAGGCACAGTAAGTGTTTCACTGCTTTTTAACTCTGCACTCATCTGCTAGGCTGAATTTCAGAGGCATGTTTTATGAATCACGCTGGAAAGCCAACAATATTTAGTTAGCCTCATACCACAGAGCTACTCAGAACAGGCCTCCGATACACATGGTCTTCCCCATTTTAGGCAATGCAATAGTTGTGACGTAATGACTCATGAGCTCAAGAATCCTAAACACATGAATCCCGTCAGATGACTCCCGCTAACAAGGACTCAGTCATGGTGCTCGAGCTTCTCGGAAACCCAGTCAGCAACACCCCCCCATTTAGGCCAAATCATGCAAACAAAGCAATTTATGGTGAAAGTTTGGAAAGAGTCTGCAACTATTGCAACAATACAAGAAATGGATTGCTCTTTGCTGACTTTTAAAAAAAATATATATACACAAATGAATCACTTAATATTAAACAACATTTAATGTCATTAGGATTTTGACTAGCAGTTATTTTTTACTTATTTATTAGCAGTCTAGTATCATCCTTGGTCAATAAAATGTCAGAAAAGTGAAAAACTGTTGTTTCACTGTCATAAATTGTAAGATGACATCATAAAAAGGACTGTCCTTACTGACCAGTGATTTATAATAGCATTCATGCCAGCAAATCCAAATTTTAGAGAAGACAGAATATGGGAGTGTGTGGCTGAGCGACTGGGTTGTGGATCATTTTTCTGCTGATCCACTAACTGACTAATTATTTGAGATCCAATTACAAAACAGGCATTCAATGCTGGGTTTCAGTCAGTCCTGTTAGGCGACAGCTTAAAAGGAAAAACCAGACCCTCACCCCCCTATGGTAAGGGGATCAAGTTGCTCAGTTATGCTGGTGGTGGGTTGGATGACAATGGCACCATTTGTAGGACACATTGGGTCACTGAAGAGTTTAATATGCATGAAAATGATAACAATATTATTTAATTCCAACTGAAACACCTATTAGGAGACATTTTGGACTAATGCAACAAATCTCTCTCAAAAACCATTATTGTCTTCATCAAAGCTGGAGGGCCTTCCAGAGCATTTTACAGCCACTCCCAAAGAGTCCTGAAGCTGTTCTGGAAACACACGCACACTTTGTTGTGCGGGTTTCCTTTAATTTGTCGATCTTACGTACTAGCTATGATGTGCTGCAGACCATTCTGAAAGTAAATTCAAAGAGGATCAAAACATTTACGTTCAGCCTGGCACCATCTCACAAGTCTAATTTGAAGCGATCGCTTTAAATTAAAAAAACAAACAAAGTCATAAAAAACACGACAGCCACTGGAGTGTTGCTGCTGTTATCAAAAGTTGCTGTCAGCTGTAACAAGTCAGTGGTAAAACCTCAGCCAAACTCTGAGCAATCAAGCTGCCCTGTAAACTGCTGCGGGACAATGTCGTTAAAAGGGGCATGCGTTACAACATTAATAATAATAAAAATAGTGCGATAATACAGCGCTTCTGACTTCACTAGCACCTGGGCATTTTACCAAAATTAGCTGGGTCGCCGTATATCGGCTAAATATTCAGGTCAGACCTCGTGTGGGTGTCTCCGAAGTGTGTCAGCATGAAATGGAGCACAAAACAAACAGTGGCCGACTTCTCTCTGCATGTTTGTGTCCATGCGGCCCCTCGGTTAAAGCTCCTTTGTTCAACACCCGTACAGTGTGCTTGAATTACTACCCCAACTGGGAAGTGGGTAGGTGTGTGGTTCAGGAATGCTGCCGAAAAAAACGCTTTGCCGGTAGTTTTAACGTTTTCCCTGGCTGTGGCAGCGCCGCTGGGAAGCGTTAACACCCCGTGCAGCTTACCTTTCTGCCGTTACCGACGCTAGCAAAGCGTCTCTTTTCCTGTCTCAGGTTAACGCTAGCGAGATGTGTTAGCCGGGCAGCATCAGATCTCCGCCGCTCTACTTACACGGTCGTCTCACTTGGTCACTAGTTCATTCGGAAACTTGCGTACATCTACGGCCATTATCCTGTGACTGTCGTTCACATCCCCGGCTGCGGTTCCGCTGGACCATCCTCTCTGCCACCGAACCCGGCGGGCACAATGATGCTGCTGCCGACAGCGGAGGGGCGAGACTGACTGGTTCGTTCACTGTGTTGTTGTTGCTGCCAAAGGGAAAAGCATGTTGCGCATGCGCAGCACTAACTGTCACAGAGAGCTTTCACTGGATTGGTCGGCTGTCTGCGCTCGCTGGTTGGTTGGTTAAGGTCAATATCGGTTAAGAACATTTTAAAAAAATTAAAAATGTGATTCAATTTAAAAAACTGAAAAGACAACATAAAAAGAAAAAAAAATAACAGAAATTATGATGACTTAAAGGAATGATAAATACCTTATTTGTCCCAAATTTTGGAAATTCTTTTTGTTATAGCAGTAACGAAAACAGGAGAGCTAGCTGGAGGTGACAGAGCTGGAAAAACTAAGCCTAAAAAAAAACCATTCATGGATGTAGTGAAAGAGGACTAGGGAAGAAGTGATATGAAGGCAGATGATGCTACAGTGACCCCTAAAGGAAGCAGCAGAAATAATAATCATAATCATCATCTTCATCATAATTTTTGCATGTTGCATGTAATTGTCTTTTATCTGTCTTATTTTGTTTGTTTGTTTTGTTTATTTACCTACACCACAACTCCAAAAGTCTTTTAGTCACTCAGTCTTTTGGTGTCACCAGCTCCACTAGTGCTCCCCCAGCAGACCAACAAACTACACTGAACTCTCAACAACCGAGTGATAGACAACCTCCATTATTTTGCTGCACATACTTTTTGGATACAGCCTCTGCATTTGGCCTTCCAGTTCAACCTGTAGATGTGGATGCCCAGGTTTCTGTCCTGTCCCAGGACAGAAACAGGGCATATAGCCATCCTGTTTCAGAAGCAGATGATTGGTTCCAGACTAGTCCACAAAATCACCCACCCACCACTACTACTACTAGTAAAAACAACTGAACTGTTATGTTATTTGCGACAAACACTTTGGGGTTAATTCACCTGAGTTTGCCAAATTACCAGTGTGATATACATGAACATAAATGATCATATGTCAGCCTCGAAAGCATTTTTATCCCTTTGTCCCCTTACCCTGCACGCTGAGACAATGCACCACATTTTGATTGACTCTACTTTACAAGTCATCACATGTGAGAAAAGTGTGTGGCAGAAAAAGAGAAGTGCATATATCCTCAGTGACACCTCAAAAAGGAATAGGAAATGCACAAGTGTATAAAGACTTTAATGTAAGAGCATAAAATGAAATTTTAGTCTCAGTTTTGATATTGAGATATATGATTATACAGTCAAACCTTCAGCCTTTATAGCGTGTGCACATTTATCTATTTAGTTAAACACTCAATACCAAACATAAGCATTGTCTTTCCCCCACAGACTTTGGTGGGATGTGATAACCACAGTTGCAATTTTGAAAAATTAACATTTTCTATAATTATTTGCTTGTATAATAAAACCTCTCCATAGGCATCATGACTTCAGTGTAATACAATATAGAATTATATGCATAGATTTTAGCAACTTTGGAAATACTATTTGTGGATTTTGTTTTTCAAGAAAAAAGATATGAATACAAGGGCAGCACGGTGGCACGGTAGTTAGCACTGTTGCCTCACAGCAAGAAGGTCCTGCGTTCAATTCCACCATCAGGCCGGGATCTTCCTGTGTGGAGTTTGCATGTTCTCTCCATGTTTGCGTGGGTCCTCCGGCTTCCAAAGACATGCAGTTTGTGGGGATAGGTTAATTGGAAAAACTAGTGAGTGCGAAAGATTGTCTGTCTATGTGTGTTAGCCCTGTGAGAGACTGGCGACCTGTCCTGTCTCGCCCCAAGACAGCTACAATAGGCTCCATTGCCTCCCGCGACCCTGAAAAGGAGAAGCAGATGGATGGAAGATATGAATCCAATTCTCTCTTCAGACACTAATCCATGTTGTTTTAAAAGAGACCGGCGGTTGTTGGAGACCGGCTCTTATTCCCTTCTCAGACGGAATTGTCATGGAAGTGAGAGGGAAAGAGGACCCAGGCGCGGATTTTAGATTGAGGTGAAAAGACAGTGCGTTTATTTACAGTGCTCCAAAACGTATTCCAACAGTTCACAAATAATGCAGTTCCCAATTGTGCTCCTCCTTTGCTCCCGAGTGTCTCCTTGTCTGTGGTAGCCCAGTGCACAAGTGGTGCTCCCCGAAACTTCACTCCGTCTGTCTCTCCAGGAGAGGAAGTAAAAGAGCAGAAAATCACAGTTAGCAGGTTCGCTAGCCGACAGTTCCAGTTCAGTGCAATAATCCCACTTCTACGGTTGTCGCGCAACCAGCTTAAATGCCGCTGGTCGCAGATGACGGCTGATTGGAAACAGCTGGTCAAGTGATGAGACGTGGGAGGACCGACGACAACGCGGAGGGACTTCCTGGTCGAAGGTCGCTCGGCTACTATTGGAGTCCGGCGTTTATTTGTCATGACATGTTTTCAAACCGGCGTTTATTAGAAATGGTCGTCAATGAGAGACAGG
>VURO01028836.1:0-15930 GCA_015108175.1 Pelvicachromis taeniatus | reverse complement strand
CTTTGCCGGAGGTGTGCGTTGAAGATCTCGCGGACTGGAGCCTCTGCTAGGCGTTCCCAGCACACCCTCACTGTACGTTTAGGTGCACCGGGTCTGTCCAGCGTCCTCCCCCTCCACCAGGTGGTGATCAGTTGACAGCTCAGCCCCTCTCTTTACCCGAGTGTCCAGAACATATGGCCTTAGGTCTGATGATACGATTACAAAATCGATCATCGACCTGCGGCCTAGAGTGTCCTGGTGCCACGTGCACTTATGGACACTCTTATGTTCGAACATGGTGTTCGTTATGGCCAAACTGTGATTTGGTCTTCTGTCACTCTCAAATCAAAAATTGCATCCTAGCTTCATCAACTCTTTCCTACAGCTTCCACCAACTTTATGACTACAAACAGTAATAATATAATAAAATATAATATAAGCCTCACCACTTGACCATAAAGCTCCTTCAGCTTATCGGTCTGGTCAGGAGCACTCTCGATGGTCTTCAGGGAGCTCTCCACTCTGTTCAGCCGGTACTCGCAGTACGCCTTCTCAAACACCACCTCACTGAGTGGGAAAAAGGCCCCCACCCACCCACCAAAAAGGGTTTAAATGTGGAACACAACATAAACAATAAACATTACAAGACTTTTGTTAATTTTTCTTAGAGCATTGCAGGATTGCTGTGAAACTATACATCATTAGACACTTAAATATCAACAGTGAGGGGCAGCGTGCTGCTTACCTGCCCAGCACCTTTGAGTGGGTGTTCATGACATTTAACGCCTCTTTGAAGCTCCCATTCTGGATAAGGCAAACCACTTTACAGTGCAGTGCCGTCACATCGTCCCTGTTTTCGTGCAAAACTGCGGCAGGACAGACAGAAAGCAGCAGTAAACAACACTCGCATGCAGACTAACAAAAACAGATTTCGCCCACACACTGGTGTGATTGTGCAAAGACAGAGGAGGAGTGTAAAGCAACCGCTGAACGTTTCCAGGACAGCTGCCTGGCTAATCATGGGTTAGCTGTCGTGGTTGGCTAGGGACACGTCAGTCATGAGACGGTGGATTTAGGGGGCTAAATATTATTTAACGATGGCTCAAAATCACAAAATAAGTAGCTGATTCAGTGTTTGTTTTTTTTTTAAATTATACATCGTTAATCAGAGCTTAATACACAGAGCTCCACGGGTGTATTTAACACGCTGACTGCCGTTAGCTCAGACACATGCTAACAGCTGGAGCGGCTCTGCGGGAGCAGAGGGGAAAATCCGCCGCGTGTCGGCTCTCTGACTCCCTATTCGGTTCCGGTTTTCAGAGTCAGCCTGTATACATACTTTTAGTGAGCGCTTTGAGGGCTCTGGTGTAGTCGCCATTCTGTCCGCAGCGGTTCACTTCGGTCCAAAGCGAAGCCACCGAAACTCCTCCACTCGCCATCTCCGCTGAGTGGACGCTCTCGGTGCCGGAAACAGAATGTGTTTACATCCGGGACAGAAACAAATACGTTTATTAATTTTAAAATAATTTCTAGGCGAAGTAAATTAACCGTACTCATAAATTGCAACTCTCTTCCAATGTTAATAAAAGCTCACTATTTGGGGGACATGAAGTTTTTTATTTCAAAATGACGCATGCAACTGAGGCATTCACAGCTAACCTAACTTTTTGTTTCTAATCCACTTTAATTTGAAATGCAAACATAGACCTTTATATTCCACTACATTTATTAGCCTACACATTAAGGAAAGAATATTTATGAATACTTTTGGATGAGTTTATATAATTCTAAAACGGACAGTTCTGCGGTATCAGTGCTTTTAATTTCGGTGCTTTTAGAACCGTATTGTTGATCGTCATAATTCCTACATTTGTGTCAGCATTCAAAGCAGCACGGTGGGCAGAGTAGGAGCTTCGGGGATATTCGGTTGTCTTCGGTCGGACTCGACTACCGAGGCAAAGGAGGGGGGGGACTGTTGTCATTCGTCCGGGCTGTGTGGCGAGCTTTTGTCCAGCAGAGATGGCCGGGATTAAAGGTAAGCAGCAGGAGGTTTTCACTGCCTTCAGAAAGCTTCTGAACTCAGCCTTTGTTTATATAATTTCACCAAAATGTGCATGAGGCATGTTTGCGCATTTGTCACGCTCAGATAAGTGACGATAGAAGGATTAGCGCAGGCCAGTACTGACTAACGTTAGCGTTAGCTCGGCGATGAACCTGCACTGTTTCGGCAGAAGCAACCGCAACCGCACCATGGCTAATATAACCAAACCAACTTCTGCGTTTCGTTATCAACACACTGTAGCAGTGCAGCGTGCTGCATTATGTCGCCACAATTAACGCCATTATTGTTCATTATAATACTACAACAACGTAGAAATAACCGTAATGCTAATGCTAGCTGCGCCTTAACTTCCTGTAGGCGCAGACTGATTCCAGGCAGGATTTTAATTGAATTTAACTAGCGGCCGCACCGACTCTTTGGCTGTCAGGGCTTAACGTGGACCCCGTGTTAGCAGGGTTTATGCTGCTAACTTAGCTGTCACACACGTGAAATCAGCTGATTCATCACATGGTAGCCCCAAGTCTCCAGGGGCCCTGCAGCCACCATGAGACTAGTGCTTTCCTGTGGATGTACTCTGTGCTAACACTTGGCTCCCCCTATCAACGCTGATCTCCTCTGCTTCTCTTGCAGCTCTCATCAGCCTTTCCTTTGGAGGGGCCATTGGCCTCATGTTCCTCATGCTTGGCTGTGCCCTCCCTGTGTATGAGTGAGTATAACCATCGCACACCATGTGAGCCTAGTACTTCCTGGCACCTTTGATGATCACGTCACAGCTTCACAGCTTTAACTACAGCTGCATTCATGACCAGATTAGCCTTCTTGGAACATCCAGAACATAAGAACAAGAGTCATTCCATATAAAACCAGGGAAGTCTTGACACAAGTTCCCACCTGACCCCTTTTAGTGGAGTAAAGCAGAATTGTATTAAATTAAGCAATCATCAGAGTTACGACTCTTAAAGTACATGAATGTGGGCTGAAATTTGGTACATTTTAATTAAAAAAAATAGAGCTCAACATACCCAGGATATGTTTTCCTTATGTGGCCTAACTCATCCTAACATTGCCAGTCAGATTTAGCATTCATATGAAGGTGTTTGATGATTAAATAATCCAGGGTTTTCAGGTGTATGGACGTACAAGGGCAACAAGGGGAGAGAAAAGGATCCTTGCGGAGAAGAGTGAAGAGGTTAAACACATAATGTATGTGATAGGAAAAGTGCTGCGTTAATGTGTTCATGTAGCTTTTGGGGCGGGGTGGCTCAGTAGGTAGAGTGCTCGCCCCTTGATCGGAAGGTCGACAGTTCGAACCCACCCAACGGCTAACCTGAAGTACCCTTGAGCACAGTACAGTCCCCCACATACTGCTCCCCGGGCGCTGGATTGGTGGCTGCCCACTGAGTGAATGGGTTAAATGCAGAGACTAATTTCCTACGGGATCAATAAAGTATATATTATTATTATTATTATTTAGTGTAAGTGCAGTTAGTGGTTCGTTAGACTAGAGAAGCTCTGCACATGCAGTCTGTTTAAAGATGAGAAGGAAAGCTGGTAAAAACATGTTATTGCACAGTTATTTCGGGGTGGGCAGATCTGGTAATAAAACTATCGTTTCCATTAAATTGATGTGCTGCTTAGAGGTTTCCTGATGGTGTGCATGACAGCTTTAGCCTTATTCTTGAAGCTGGAGTCTTGATGGTGTTAAACGTTCTGAAGGTGCGATGCAAACCAATAAGTAGGCTGATTTACTGACGCTTCTATGAAAGTAAGGCTGTTCAGCTTTGGCAAAAATCAGTTATTTTGGCCGTTAATGAGAAACGGTTACTTGTCAGAATTACTCACACTCTGGAAAAATCGTGGATTTATTCAAAAGTACAAGCTTACTTTATACCCTTCAGGTTAATTATAATTCACCCTAATAAGATAAATAATTAAATAAATAAATATATGTGAACTGAATTAAACGTGGAGCAAAAAACAAACAAGCATCTATCTCTGTGTATTATAATTGTAATTGATGTGTAATTGCACAGCCTTAGTACAAAGCTTGTTTCAGAATTATAACACTTATAAAGACTAATAGGAGAATATAATGTCTTGCAGTTGACGGGATAACTATACTCTATACTTAAAGCTCTGTGTTTGTGCACACATCACACTTCTTGGTATTTACAGTAAATGACAGCTTCACTCCATCAGAATGTGTAATTATCAGCCTATAAGTGACAGGACAGTGCGTAATTCCTTTAATATTTATAGCGCTATGTTTTTAACACAGTTTTATTTTTTGCTTGTTTTTCATCGGTGAAATATCTCCCCAGGTACAGAGCTTTCTCACAACTGTATAATAATCTGGCTCTTTGAGATTCTTGTCAAATTACATGCTAGCATTAAAAACGACATACACGGATATGTTTTTAGCAGGCCTGCATCTCTAAATGATCCGTATTCCCATCTAGAGGTTACAGAAACGTAGCTCCTGCCCCATGAAAGACACCCAGTTAAGTTGGCGTGTCGAGTGCTCGGCAGCGATTCCTCCTTCATCCTTCGATTCACTTCACTGCACCCTTTGTCATCGTAGCATGTGGGCGTTCATGTCCCCTGTTTCTCTCGCCTTTTCTCCTCTCTGCAGCAAATACTGGCCTTTGTTCCTGCTCTTTTTCTACATCCTCTCTCCCATCCCTTACTGCATCTCGCGGAGAGTGGTCGATGACACAGACTCGGCCAGTAACGCCTGCAAAGAGCTGGCCATCTTCCTCACGACGGGCATCGTCATCTCAGCCTTCGGCCTGCCAATCGTCTTTGCAAGAGCCGAAGTAGTAAGTAATGGAAACCTGTTAATTCAGTGTGTACTGCATGAGGATTAAAAGCAGTGGTTCCCAAACCGAGGGTCTGGACCCCCCGCACTGGGCTTCCTTTAAACGCTCTGACTTTTGTCTGTGTTTTTTAAATCATAAATTACACACAACTACATAAGAGCTTAGTTTTAAGATGAGCTAAAAGCAAGAGCAGCCAAAACATGAAAAAACTGCCTTGCTCACTAAAATAAATACAATGACACAAAACAAGATGGCTTGAAAAGAAAAAAGTACACTCAGTTAATCAAAAGTCTAAGCGTAATACAATAAAGAGCTAAACTCTGACAGATAACTGCAGGTATTGTGGTGTGAGGCCATAGACTTCCTGTATCTGTAAGTATTTACACACAATGAATGTGACAGTTTCATTGTGTGGTCAGCCCGCAGGGCTAATTATAAACAGATTATATTCACCATCAGCAAGTGATACATGAGTGCAAACATGCTGCAAACAGCATCCAGTGTTTCAAATGATTATCAGTTGTAAAGTGCAGATACGTGCAGAGGTTGTGCACTTCTCTATGAGCGAGCACAGCATTTCTCAGGTAGCCTGCTGGAGCTCAGACGTTAGTTCGAGGAAGTCTGATTTGACTTTCTGGTCCTCAGCAGTCTCTGTAAAGTTTTTCCAGCCATCCAAAAACAGATGGCTGACTAACAGATGCAGTTTGCTTTAAAGCATTCATGACACAGCTTGTTGCAAAGAAAGAAAAAAAGAATGTCACCAATTTTGATTATTATGGTTTTAGACTGGAGAAAAGCAGCCAGCAAAGGGGCCAAATAGCATAGGATTAATTGAAAGAACAGTAATGTATGCTATTAAAAGATCAGGGTGCACAACAGCATATACAGTCTTTGATCTGGTTTTTCAATATGATTTCTTTGGTGATGTTTCTTTATTGCACCAACTGATCGGACAATTTAGCAACTGCTAAATACCGTTTGTCAACGAGTCGCTGCCTCGTTTCGTAAAAGGTGGAAAGCAGTGCAGCGAGGGTGTGTGAAAGATCGTCCAACTTTAACTGTCAGTTCCTGTTTGCCCAACTGTGAAAAAGCGCTTCGCACGTTAATGATTTAGAGCAGAATTGTAGAGAAAGCGGATCGATCTGTAAATCAGCAAAATAAAATGTGTCAATAAGCCAAATAAGCTGTGCAGCATTGAGCTGGATTTCCTTTGTGACGTTACAGATTGCCTGGGGAGCATGTGCGCTCGTGCTAACAGGTAACGTAGTCATCTTTGGGACGATCCTGGGCTTCTTCCTGGTCTTCGGATCCAACGACGACTTCAGTTGGCAGCAGTGGTAAAACAGCAGCTGGCGGGGGACCTTAGTCTGAACTGTTTTTATTAGCGTTACTATTATTATTATTATTATTACTGTTATGGTATTACCGTTCTTGTTGTTATTTATATGATGACCGCCCATCCATAGACTCACATCAAACCAGTGCAATACTTTTGTGTTTATTTGTTTTGGTTTTTTCATTTTTACCGCTCGCATCATTTTGAACTGACACAAGTGGGATGGAAAATGCTGACTTTGAGTTGGATTTTTACCCATTTTTAAGTTTGACTCTTTCTGACTTGTGTGCTGTGAGTCTTTGGTTTCCATCTTTTTTTCGTGCGTGTCCACTTCTGTTTGAAGGATCACAAGCTGGTGAACAGCTTTTTGCAGATGTGTTAAAAAGAATTAAAAATTAATGTCACGGACCAAAAGGATATGGTCGGTGATGTCTGGCCTTCTTTTTGCAATTAACAGAAAGACTTAAAACACTGAAAACAGGAGCTTCTTCTTTGTGAAATTAATGTAAACCAGCTGGAAAATAACAAAGAGTCTGCACAATATGAGCCCAGATTTCATCAGACACGTCTCTGTTTCCTGCAGGTCGTACTGGATTTAAGTGTCAACAGTGCAGCTCGTGTAATGCAGGCTTTTCTCAGCTTTCAGTCAGTATAATGTGAAGAACACTAAGCTTGAGTGTTCTTGTGAAAGTAGCGGGCTGTTATTGCCACCAACAGTACCTAACATGCGAACCCCATCATGTGTAAATGTGATGTAAATCTTTCTCATGACACAAAGTGAGGAGGTGGTGTTCAGGAGCAGTGTGCAAGGATTCATTTTAAACTCCCTCTCTATCTCACCAGAGATCAAATTAAACTGACTTAGTGATTTCCCAGGTGCCAGTGTGGCAGGCTGCTTATTCACCAGGTTGTTCTGCATCCGATCGGCTTGTATTCCACCGTTTGTGTGACATGGCGTCTTCCTGTCAGGTCAAGAAAGCATGCAAAGGCCATAGCAGCCGCCAGCCAGCATTGGATTAGCTCAAGGACAGCAGCCTTGTTGGAAACTCGGCCAAGATACCCAAAGAGCCGGGCTACTTATAACCGAGGCCCAGTCAGTCAGTTAGCAGCCTTCAAGCTTTTGAATGCGGCTCCCTCAGAATGAAAGAATCCAGTGACTTTGCTCTGCACTGTAGCTCTGGCACATTATTCCTCACACCAGCAAAAAAAAACAAGCCGTATGATTAGACTTTGAAAGTACTGGGCTGGGAACGTCTGCATGCCGGTTTATGTAATCTGCTGCAGCTTCTTGATAATCAGGACCTGCAGTCAGTCAGGTGCAGCGCCTCAGACTGCTGTTACATTTAAACTGAATTAGTGATGACGAAATGAGGAGTGAAGCAAATGCTACCCTGCAAAGAAGTGCAGTGTCTAATGGAGCATCGAGCTTCACGTGTGTCGTTGCTTTGTTTTTGTTTGCTTTTTTTTAAAAAATTTTTTTATAGATGGCGCTGTTTGAACATCTCTCAGTTTCCAGACATTACAAGAATCAAATGGTTCGTTTCCATGCAAATTTCCAGTGGACGTCTTCACACGTTTTGGCCCTCAGTCAGTTTAATTTCCATATTTAAATCGTACTTTTAGGGTTTTAGAAGCACACATCCAGCAAATAAAAGACAAACTGTCCTACAGGAATAATTTAGCATTCTGGTGAACTCGCTCACATGTCTTGCATATGAAGCTAGAAGTGATTGATTGCTTATCATAGGGACTATAGCAGGAGGACATCTGGGCTGTGAAAGAAAACCGAGCCGGCCAACAGGTCCAAAGTTCAGCACTGATCAGAAATGACTGAAGTTTTGTTTTAATCTCTAAACAAACTGAAATTTAAAGCTATTTGTGATTTCAGGGTTAGTTTTAGAGCTCTAACTACTGTTTGTTACAAAATTACCAATATTTCTTATTTTAGTTTGGTTTAAAAGGTACACTATAGGTGTTTTAGCAGAGCTGCGTTATAGCTGTGTACCCCCTCGTCCCAGCGTTTGATGGTAAATTAATCAGATCTGTATTTGAGCTTTGTCACGTCAGACTTTTACTCTAAACTCAATTTGTGTAATTGGCCCAGTAACACAATATCAGTACGACTCTTACAGTATTTCCTGCATAAGTCAAAGACCATCCAATACAATCATTAGAAACCATGTGTGTGAACCTCTGGCTGAAAAATACGGGCTGCCTGACCTCTGTGACCACGGAGCTCACATCTCTGGCCGTCGTCCAGCCCCAGGAAAGATATCGATTGTTTTAAAAGCACCACATTGACGGCAGATTTTTGTTTTATGTTAAAAACATGCTTTAAAATGTACTACTGACGTGATTTGTGCGTATCACGATGTAACCCCATGGACGAGTCCTCTGGTGGTAGTCTGTGAGCCTGTCTGTGGTTCAGACAAGCAGGGAAACTCCGGCGTGGTGTTTCTGGGACGTGCACATCTGTACGACACTGGGTTTTCAGCTAAACATGTCAAATGTTCTCAGATTTTCTGTCTTGTAGTCTGCCGTTAACTGTGAACTGTCAGTCTGGTGTGAACATGTGGGATTATGCTTTTTTTGTTTCTCTCACGGGTCTTTGAAGGATATTGTATTTATTTATTTCACCGGACGCTTTGTGTCAAGGTTCAATGCCATTTTCTATCTCAGCTGTTATGTTGAAGATGAGGAAGTCAGCATGGTGGTTTCTTTTTTTTTTAAATAAATGCCATTTTTGAAAGTCTTCTTCATTTGAATGACTAAAGACGCTTTTCGCTTAGCTTAGCACAGCTGTTTCAGGTGGAGAGATGCTGGTTTGGTTTCAGAGGGAATAACTTGTTAAGAGACGCTCATAAGTGCGAGAAGAAAAACCAGAACGATAACGTCTTATAAACCCTCAGTAGGTTGCAAAAAACCCAAAAACTAGTATTCTGAGATGCTTAACATTTTCATATTTATTTTTAAAGACACGAAAACATGGACCCTGATGTCTCCCAATGTCTTATTTTGTCGAACCAGCTGCACAAAATCCCCCCAAATATCAACTTTACGCTCGTGCAAAGTAAAAACAAAAAAAGGTACCACTTCTCAGAAGTTTGGTAAATATTTTCCGCGTGCTTTTAAAAAAAAAAACGTATTCAAAAAAATCATAAAAAGTTAATTTTCTAGCTCTGCAGTTATTAAGCAAAATTTTGTGGCAGGAGTTTTTGTTTCACCTTCAGATAATCAAATCCTGATTGATGACGGTCCAGCCGTCATTATCAGTGCTCCACGCTGATCACAGTTTGTGGGTTGTTCTCCTGCTTTTGTTTAGGTTTGATCGTAGATGCAGAATGTGAATCTCCGAGCAATTTGCTTTGCGACACGGTGCTCAATATTCTGGAAAGTGCGCAGATTGTCACCAGAAATAGTTCACTAAATAAATGATAGTACCAGATAATTAATTAAAATATCAACTAATTTTTCATGCATTTTTTAAAATAATTTAAATATTTTATTGTTCGTTATTTTATTGTTCCTTTGCTGGATCTGTAACAAGCCTTCTGGCTGCCTTCATGTTAAAAATTCATGTAAACGTAAACCTACACAGGAAAGTAAAGTGGCTCTTAGAGGCAGTGTGTCTCCCTCTGGTGGCAGAAAAACTGTATGGCAGGTTCGAGAGCGAACCACAGCCGAGTCCCCTCTCGCTGCGTCCAGCTCTGTTATATAAAATAAGAGAGAGGATTTAGGAAAATAAAAACAAAGCGTCTCCTTTACAGACACATGAGCAGCAATGAGCCACGGCCTCACACCGCTGAAGGTAAATTTGTCTTTAAAAGTTCAAGACTTCCTGTAGATGAGATCAAACAAATGCAAAAGCTGTGTATCACTTACAGAGAAGGCTTTTCCATGTTGTTTATAAAGTAAATAACAGTCAGTGACCTGAACGTGCTCACCTTCACCACAGATGCACAATCCTCTGGATTTTTAATTCTCCAGACACAAAATACTCAAACATAGCGAGCTCATCTCCACGGCAGTAAATCAGACCTAAACCACTCAGTATATTATTCATATACAACACTTTAATGCAATACATTTGATAAAGTTCAAGATTTTAATACACATTCATGGGCTTTTCCTTCGTTAAACCTCTTCTTCAATCATATATCATAAAGCACTAACCTGAGGCTGCTGCCATAAAGACCTGCCTGATACGACATGCCCGACTCCTGCAGCTCAGCCACTGCCTCAGGGGAGAACTTCACAACAACATTTGCATGTAACATAAGATCAGCCTTTTAATCTGTGCATGATGCAAGCTTTAGTTTTCCCTTTTTATTCAGGTAGCAGGCCAGATGGCAACAAAATCCACAGAAAGACAGCGGCAGCAGCAGCACGCCTCACTGCCATGTTGTGACAACAGCAGCTTGTTTTAATGCTGAAACCTGCCCCGTGTAGGTGTGCTCCAGGTATGAGTCCTTCATGTAAGGTTAAATATTGCGGGAAGTGTGCACACTGTGTCCTCTCAGACCATGTGGGACACACCCGCCCTGCCCCGAGGATCATGGGAAGGTGGTTTTAGGTCTTTCAGGGAGCAGACGAGACACAGACGAACATGAGGAGGTTTTTCCGAGCACACCGGGACGAGGACTACAGTCAGATCCAGTATCTGACGGCCAAGTGCACCCGCCTAGCTCACGACAAAGGTAAGTCACAAAGGTCAAGACGGGTTCAGTTGACTGTTAGCTTTTATCTACGTAAAAGAAAAAACTCTTCTAACTTCAGGAAGGTTATAATGTTGACTCAGCTGAGGTGTTCAGATTATGGTCAACTGGTAGATCATTTCAGCAGCACACAGTGTCCATACAGCTGAATCAGCACCTTTAAAACAGTTTAAATAAGATGGAAATTAATATTTAAAATGTCATCATTACTACAGGAAGTGTTCCCATCGTTTAGTCAAAGTATCATGCTTTGGTACAAGTCAAAGTCCTGCCATGAAAATACTGCTTAGTATAAATATGTGACTGTTGAAAATGGAAGTGCTGCTACTTACTTATGGATAAATGAGTTTGTAAAAATAGTCAAGATGATAAAAAATGGCTGTCACAAATGTCCACGACATTGACAAAATTGCTAATAAATCTGAAAAATAAAATAATAATAATTAGAAAAATGCCAACCCCCCCCAGCTAAATTATTTACCAAATGTTTCAAAATATAAATTGATTAGCTTCAGTTTAGCTTAATTTACAAAACGTATTCATGTGATTTTGCACTCCATGCACACCGTCTCTGTTAAATTCATAAGAACAGTCTGACCTGTCGTTTCATCTATTTATATGTAAATATCTCTCTGTGCTGTTGGGTTGTGCGCAAGTGAATCCACATGACCCAGAGTCAAATTTCCTGAATGGAAAAACACGCTCGCCAAATAAACATCAAATTCAACTGAAGGTCACAGTGTTGTTGTGAGAACCACATGTGTTGTGGATTAAAAGAAATGCATTCATCTTTACGCTGTCAAGTAAAATGTGACGGACCAAAACGCCGATCTCTAATGAAAACAGGCTTTATTGCAGGGTCGCTGCATTAGTTTTAGCCCGGTGTTCTTAATAAACAGAAAACAAAGTGCATGTTTCCTTCAGCAGATTACACTTTAACAGAATCAACTTTATAGTCATTGTGCAACAGTTTCCAAGTCAGTGCAGCACAGTCACAGCTACAGAGTATCTTGTGTAGTGCAAAGTGCAAAAAATAATATTTACAGAAAGTTCTGGTATATTGAATGTAGTATGTACAGTTTTTTAACATGCAATTTAACTACAGAGTGTATTATCTGTTTTTATTGCAATCTGGGTGAGTGTTGTTCTACTTACAGCCCATACTGAGTTACGATGCACATTTACCACTGCAATAAGATGTAAGGGTGGCGAGTGGTAACAGTGGTGTTATCTACTTTTTTAATTCAGTTACAAATTACAAGTAATTTCATGTTATAAAATTTAAAATATTGTAATGGGCTAAGTCCTACATTAGTACTGATGTTAGTGTTTGAGCGCATTCCTGGTTGTGTGTTTATTGTTTCAGTATCAGCAGGATTTAGAGCAATACTGAAGTAAAAATAACAGTGCAGCAAAAACAATGTAACCAAGTATATTTACTCCAAGTACTGTATTATAGAAAAAATCAGAATGTAGCAAATATACTTAAAAAGAAGTGCTACGTTACAACTTTTTACTGCTTCTTAAACATATCACACATGAAAATAGTTCAAGCAAAACTAAAACAACTAGAAACCCTTGCATTTCCTGCGAAAATGCTGTGTGAATACTGGAAAGCTGAAAGTGTATGCTGAAAACAGCCGAACGTAGCTGAAGACGCTGAAGGCGGTATTTGAAAAGTTGTTGAAATTGTAATAACTTTGCAGAAGCATAACATCTTAGCAAAAATGCAATAACTTGGCAGAAATGCTATAACATAGCAGAACTTAGCAGAAATATCGTAACTTAGCAGAAATAGTACAACATAGCAGAAGTATTGTAATTCAGTAGAAATGCTAATATTTAGCACAACATAACTGCAAACTTGAATAGGGATTAGAAGAAAACGGTATAAGATATGAAAAAGCTGAATTACACATAAATAGCCCAATAATTGGAGAACATTTTAAAGTTTGAATGGTGATTCTACGTGAAGGTATAAGGAAGTAGTGAAGTTTCAAAAACAAGCAAGTTTTAGGCGAATTTTGGAAGTTGTCCATTCATTTCAATGGGACAAAAAAAAGGGAAAAAAGTTTAATATTTAAAAAGTGTAACAGTTATAATTAGCAAAAGATATAGCTGGAAATAGCAGAACATTTAAAAATTTGAACTGTGAAAAAAGCACAAAAATTGTGGGAGTAGTTGACGAAAAATGCGAGCAACCTGAAGAATAAAGGAGGATAAAGAATAAAGAGAAACAGGAACTCAATCAGTGGTTAAACGTCACATATTAACTTTGTTTTTAAATTTCAGTTATTTACATTTATTTATTCATTAAGAAAACATTAATCTGAATAAAAATATAATTAGCAGTAATGACAATAAAACTACAACAATTCAGACTTTACTTACATAACGGTTTAAATATCGAACTTTTCAATAACTGAGCTAATAAGTGTAACTGCCTGAGTCAGCACTTTTTAAGTATCAAAAGTAGTGTGTGTAGTACATTTTCAGCTTTGTAAAACTGATGTATCAGTTTTTAAGCAGAATTGAGTTACTTCATTAAGTATTATACATTGTTAAATTAAGTGCATTAAGAAATATATTAGACATACTGGCAACTATTATACAAACTATAGAGAAGTTTTTAAAATGTCACTTATTTTTTAGTTAACTTACTTTTTTGTTTTTTAAGTGTAAATTCTTTTGCACTAATCAGTAAATTAAATGAAACCATTAGCGTTTAATGACTTTAGAGTGATACGTGTGACGTGTCTGCAGTACAGAATTGACTGTTTAATATGAAGTATTTAGGTAAAGTCAGCCACGCAGTTACATCTAATGAGCACAGCTGAGCTAACTCTGGGATCTTCTTGGTTTCGTGGCTGCAGCAGCGTTGGACAGAGAGTTTCTGGTGTCTCGAGAGAGGGAGAGAAGGCTGCAGAATGATCTGGAAGCTGTGACCGCCCAACTCCTCGAGCAAGACCAGCTCAATTTGGAACTCAGGGTGAACCAGACCCAACTCATCAGCAGGATCCAGCAGCAGCAGGTGGGCCGATCATGATTTATCCGTTACATGTAGACAGAACAAGGTTGTCTAAATGTTGTATTTATATATTAAAAATAGATCAAATAGAGTAAATTGATAATAATTTAATAATAAATACAAGTTAAAGTTGCAGTTTCAGTGTCTTTTACCTTCACATCTTACTCGCACGAAGCTCTGAGGTGTTTGCTTTCAGTTGAATGTGTAATCACTGCCACCTCCCACTAGTTCTTGTTCATTCATACGCTTCTCATTTTACAGTGGAAGTGGAAATAAGTCAAATTCTGCACCGCGTAAGTATTTGTTGTGACCAACTGAATATCAGTGTACGTGGATTGAAATTTAAACGAACATTGAATGTTGCTGCTAAGTGGCCGTCTGTGTATATTTATAGATTTTCCTTCTGTACATAAATCTCTCTTTTTTAAATATCTTGCCTCTAGTTTAAGTCTAGTTTAAAGGATTTGAACTAGACTTAAACTAGTTTAAATATACTTGAGTAGTAGTGAGACGTATTTGTTAGAGTTTTGGAGAACTTCGCTCCCTCACTTTCCCCTGAAAGACAGTATCAGGTTCGGGCTTGTCCCAAACTCTTTGACCTAAAGGTGTGTCTGATATCACTTATGCAGGCTGTACTGGAGAATAGTATGTCTCCAGGGAGATTTGAAAAGCATAGGAAGACACTGAAGTGAGCACATCCACAGTATTCTCAGTATGTCTGTGTCTTCCCTGCAGGACCTGGTGAACCTGCTTCGGCAGCGCGTGGTCCTGCTAGCGGAGGCGAGCTCCCGGGATGCAGAGTTACTGCGGCAGGTCAGCGCAGAGCTGCTCTGTCTGCAGAGCTCTGAGGTGAAGCTGGAGGGCCTGGTGGAGGAGCTGCAGGCTGAGGCCCAGCACAGATCTGAGGCGGCAGAAAATCTCCAGACAGAGCTGTACGCTGAGGCCCAGCACAGAGCTGCACTCACTGAGAGCCTCCACGCAGAGCTGCACAGGTAGGCCTTCAGTATGACACAACACTGAATCATGTTGTCTTTCTTTACTTTACACGCACATTTAGACAACGGAGGGGTTGTGTGACAGTAAAAACAGCTCCCGATGTGTGATGAAGACAGTAGTTTTGCATCTTTTTCAGGTTGTTGCATTTTCTTTATGCCATTTTTACATTTTAAGGTATCTGTGTATTAACTTTTAAATCTCTTTGTGGCCATTTTGCAGCTCCTCTGATTGTTTTGCATCTCTCTGTAACTGACATCAGCTGGTTCTGAAACACTTTAGGAGTTTTGTGTCTCTTTGTGGTCATTTTGCTGCTCTTTATAATTGTTTCAAACCTATTTGTTATTATTATTTTTTTTTTGTAAAAATCCTGTATTCATTTTTAACTTTATGTTCTTTTTGTGGTTGTCTGGAGTCATTTTTGCAATTTTTGTTCAACATTCTGACATCTGACTAATGATGCCTTTAAAGGCATCATTATGGGCGGTGTGTTGATATTTTATATACTAAACAAAAAAAATGGACTAATCCACTAATTACCATTAGGGCTGGGCAAAACGATTATTTTCCGAATCGATGAATCTAGTGATTAATTTTTCGATGCATCGATGAATCTAATGATATATGTTACTGCTAAGCAGCTTAAATGAGTTTTGCATGTACGGAGGTTGGGTGTTTATCTCTGAGTGTGTGTCTACGTGGGGGGTGTCTGGATGAATTAAAGGGTAAAAACCAGCGTTAGTAAAAAAGTTAAAAACTTACGGTCGTTTTATGATCGGCCATTTCATCCTTAAAAAGCCGACAAAGACTGAATCACTTCCTTTTCGGTTAAAATATTCCCATACTGTAGAACTGCGTGTTCGGGGGGCGTGGTTTAAGTCGACATGTTACCGCTACAAGCTGCCGCTATGCGTTTTTTTGAAAGTGACGACGCATCGACGCAAATTTTTTACGTCGACGTATTTTGCGCGTCGACGTAATCGATTACGTCGACGCGT
>VURO01028835.1:0-13979 GCA_015108175.1 Pelvicachromis taeniatus | reverse complement strand
CAACGCATCGACGTAATCGATTACGTCGACGCGTAAAATACGTCGACGTAAAAAATTTGCGCCGATGCGTCGTCACTTTCAAAAAAACACATGGCGGCAGCGAGTAGTGGTAACATATTGACTTAAACCACGCCCCCCGAACACGCAGTTCTACAGTATGGGGATATTTTAACCGAAAAGGAAGTGATTCAGTTTTTGCCGGCTTTGTAAGGTGGAAATGGCCGATCATAAAACGACCGTAAGTTTTCAACTATTTTACTAACGCTGGTTTTTACTCTTTAATTCATCCAGACACCCCCCATGTAGACATACACTCAGAGATAAACACCCAACCTCTGTAAATGCAAAACTATTAAGCTGCTTAGCAGTAACATATATCATTAGATTAATTGATGCATCGAAAAATTAATCACTAGATTCATCGATTCGGAAAATAATCGTTTTGCCCAGCCCTAGTTTACTCCTCATAGAGTTGTAAATACTCTCTCTAGGTTAAAATAGGTTTACTCTGAAATATTGACACTCCATTTTTTACTATGTATGCAAAATAAAAAATGTAATATGTTATACAGACTCCTACAAATTTATGCTTGCTGTGTGTAAATGTAACACAATGTAAAACATCAAGGTGTTTGTTTTACACATATCACAAGTAAAACTAAGAAAGACATTTAGTGGCTTTATGGTTAAATTACATTAGCAAAGACTAACTAGCTCTAATTTGACCCTGAGCCCCGCCTGCTCTCCATCACTCCCTTTCCTTGATCTGAGAGTCCGGGTGCCAGGACTGTTCACCACCTGAAAGAGGAAGGCTGAGGAGGATGTTGGATATGAAATCACTTCCTGCCCGGGGTCTGAATATAGTCGTGATTCGGTAAAGAGAGGATGTTTACATAGTGAGCTGCTGGCCTGACACAATAGGAACAGCTCTGAGCATCTTTGTGGGATGACGGCAAGCATTGTTGTGCAGAAATGTGTTCTTTTTTTCTCAGTCTCAGAGTAAAGTTCCATTTAGTCCTTATTGTCCTGCTGCATGCTGGGATATGTGTCTTCCTATTTTGCTGGGAAACATTTAGCTTTCTGGAGGCTGATGCAGGAAACCACTCAGAGGGTGAACATTGCCTTTCACCATCTCTGTTCATGTACTTGTAGTGCGCTGTGTTTGTGTCTTTGTCAGAATTTTTCCTTAAGGGTCAACTGTGAGAGGTTTATGTTTATCTTTGGTGATGTTCATAACTATGCCAGGATGAACCTGATGCTAGTTTATCATGAAATATTTATTAATTCCTTGTAGCTTGAAATTATTTGCAAGCCAGCAGAAAACCCAACTCACTCCTGCAGGGCCCGGAGAATAATGTCACACATGTGGTGCAGTAGTACAGACCTGAGAGCAGGTGTTCCATGTTATCTGTGGAGAATTGACTCTGCTCTCCTGGCTCATTCACGTTTCTCTGCGAGCTGCTCGGTTTATATATGAACATGAAATATGGATGGAAGACACGCAGACACAGTTGGTTTGAATTTGAGTGTTTTGGGTGATTTCTTTTTTTTCATGTTTTAATGTATCGACGAGGAAAGCAAAACAAAATCCCAGCAGGTGACTGCCACTCATCGCAAAGACAAGAGATGTAATCTATAATAACAGGGATGTTAGCAACAGCAACAGAAGCTGTTGTTGAAGAGATCATTTGATATTGACTTTTGTAGGTTTTTCTATTTTTAATTATGTTATCTGAACTGCTGGAAACATTACAAGGTCACATCTTAAGTAGGTCGACCACTGAAACCAGTGGTTTTAGCCTGATAACCTTTAAAAAATCCTCACTCAAATTGCTCAAAATGTTCATATTTCATCATTCATTCTTAAAACTGATAATAAAGTGCACTTTCAGTAATACTTAAGTTTTTTCACATTAAGGAAATCTAATGTTATTACTGCAGTAAATCAGCAAAACTGATCCTTTCATTTATTTCACTTTACTGTGGACCATTGTAAATTAAAAGACAAAAAAACAAATCAGGAGAACCTCTGTTATTTAAAGCTTAATCCATCAACAAAGGAGGGCATTTTCTGTAATGTCTGCCTATAAGGAGCTTGTAAAAGTGACACTTTTGGCAACCAATCTCATGATGCAATCTATTCTTAAAGATTTAAACGTAACACTTCCTGCTGTAAAATGTACTCACTAGTCACCAAATGCTAGCCTGGCTGTGGAGGCCTGTCATATTCAAGAAAACAGATGATTTGAGCTTTTTGATATGGAGTGTTATCCTGCCATCAGAGGATGGGTACACTTAAGTTGTGGTGTGTGAACAGTGTTCAGTTGGTACTAGAGCTAACAGTAATGGCACCCATTGTGCTCTTCTGCTGCTGTAGCCCATCTGCTTTAAGGTTTGACGTGTTGCGTGTTCTAAGATGCTCTTCTGCATACCTTGACTGTAATAAAAGGTTATTTGAGCTACTGTTGCCGTCCTCGTTTCTCGTTTTCAGACCGTTCTCTATAAACCCTAGATAATGATATGGGAAAAATCCCAGTAGATCAGCAGCTTCTGAGTACGCTCGCTCTCTCTTTCTTCAGTTTTACTCTCTGCAAAGACATCTACTGGGCCATAAAGGAGACTTTGGCAAACTGGTCATTGCCTGAAGGTAGGGTGTGTTTGACATCCCTGGAATATACTGTGAATACTGTCTGGATAGTTAAGAAAAAAAAAACCCAAAAGAACAGAAGAAACCCCCACCAAAAAAAATAAATGAATCCAGCAGCTTAAAAAATCCCTAGCAATACACCCATCAAATGTGAAGCCATCTTTATTCTTAGCATTCTGATCATTAAATAACATAAAATGCAAGTATCTATGATCTGGATGGAGTTTATGTGACTTTTTACTCATTCTACACTGTTTGCCCATTTTACTTGAATTTAAACCTAAAATTATTTATTATTAATTATTTATTGTGTAGGTCCAGGAAAAAGCAGCAAACCCTGCAACAGCAAACTAGGAGTGAGGAATCTTTAGACTGTAGAGGGAGCTGTGCACAATCTACACAATCTCTCACATACAAGTCTCCAGATAAGCATGTAGCTGATCACTGGTGAGCTCCCTCTCCTGCAGCACCACCATCAGGTGGAAGAAACTGCAAAGAGGCAGTCTGCATTCTTTTCAGCATATCATCAATCAGTTTTGTGGAAATTATTTGAAAGAAACCTGAGATGTTTTAATAAATGCTTTGGCATTACCAGCAATACAAAATACGATCCTTCTGAGGATTTGATTTACAATTTAGCCAAATAGCACATTCATTAAAATGCATTTTTCCTTGATTAATCAGCAAAAGCAGATGATTTTGCTTAAGTCTGATCTCTCATAGAGAACAACAGAATGATTTGGCAATCAAAATGTGTTACACAGACTTTTAAAATAAACTTTTCTACTTTTGAGTGGATTTATTCCAGTCTCTGATTATCATGATGCAATAAATGCTGCTCTAAGTGCCCACTATGTGTGACTCACTTTTTTGGTATTCCAGATTCCATGTCTATTTTTGTTTCCCCTAGTTTCCATTATCACACATTGCAACATGAAAGCGGTGAACCCCTCATGGTGGCAGTAAGCCTGATTTTCTCACCGTTCACTTCACAGGAATGCGCTTTCAGCCGGGTTCGATTCTTTAAGTTCAGCCACAGCTATCGCTGTGAGGGGGGTTAAGACGAGGGTTAGATGAGGTGAAAAGAGAGGGGAGTGGGGGGTCAGTGTGAGGTTGCAGTAGTGCTATTTACAGTGAGATTAGTGGTTGACCTATCTCCTCTGTTCTCCCCTCTGAAGCTTTGATGCTTTGGGGGACAGAACAACAGCACCCATGAGAAACTGGTGGGAATAAAACAGGAGAAAGGACTTCTAATCTGTTAGTAACTGGTAACAGCAAAGATATTTTAAAACTAGTCATATATTTTTACTCAGCAAACTTATTCTTTCCCACTTGATGGCTATTGAGAAGGTGCCCAGATTTGCAAGTGTTGGAGACAGTGAGGGGAAATCCTGGAGCATGGCAAACATAATGAACACAGTCATAGCTAAAGAAGCCCTATCTAAACTTGGTAAAGTGCTCTCAACCCAATTACAGAATGGCACTGATCCTCATCCTCAATCAAGGCCAATGTGCTATTTTTTTAAAGGCATCTAAATCTAAATGGATTTGTTCAGTACAAGTAGCACAGGCGCCTCGTTGACCTCTGATTAGTTTAGCTTGTTTAGCAATTACTGCAATAATAGGAACACATTTATAGCAATTTGTGAATGGCAGCCTTCTTACAGTTGACCATCTTAAAAGACATATGCAGCTGATCTGCAGAATCAGGGAACTCTCAGTGTTTCCTGACAAGTTAATTGATAGAAACAAGGCAAGCAGGACAAATATATTGTTGTTCCATGTTATTTTTCCAGCTATTGTGCTGGTAAACACAAATAATCTATCCACCATAAATCCCACGTGTGGCCCAACTAGACCCTCACAGTGGAGTTAGTCCTGTTGCTGCTGGTTAGTTTAGTGGATTTTAAGTCAGATTTTAAAATCTGTCTTAAATCAGTGCGTAAGCTTAGATTTAAAGGGTTTTACAAAGGTATTGCACTTACTGTTTAGGGGTTAGACTTGAAATGTTGTAACTGCACAACTGCTTGACAGGCAGCTTCAGGAGACTAAAAACATATTGTGACCATTTTAAAATGTGGGTTACATTCTTCCCAGTCGGGCCTTGCACTGGTTGTCTTAATGTGATAAAAACATTTATGTCAAGCTGAAGCAGGAGGCGACCTTATAGGACATACATTATTTGTACATTATTTAAAATAATCACATCACATAGTCATCACTATGTAGAAATACCAAAAATGAAGTTGGATAAATCAAAATTCTGGTTGAAATACTGTCAACAAAATTATTATTTTTTTCATTATGTTTCTTTAAAAAAAATAAAGCCAGCCATGTGGTTCAGAACTCTTTAGGCTGTAAGTAATGCAGTATGGTGAAAAGACCGTGCATATTCCTTTCTATCTCTGATTTAAAAGGGCATTTAAAGAACAAATATGTCATAAGACCCAATGTCCCTTTTTGCAAATATTCAAGGAAATTATTTTGATCTGTATCAAAATCAGTGGGATTTTCTTAAGTGAAATGAATGACACATTTTTGCAGAAATTAGTCTTTGAAGTTCCAGCTTCTGCTGTTCATATTGGCGAAGTCCTTGTCCGTGTAAGTGATGGTGGAGAAAATCCACAGAGCTGTAGAGCAAATAAGAAACTGGAAAACTAAATGTGGACGACAACTGGCTTTAAAGTTTCATGATATCTTATTGATTTGACCAAGTCAAAGCAGTGACACCCCATACTGGTTTAGGATAAACTTTGAAATGGACATTTACACAGAAGGAAAGTTGCCTACATAAACTTTTATTAAAATGGATGTGGAAATGTATGCTTATCATGTCAGGAGGCTGTGAACAGCCAAAAAACCTTGCTCTTCCTGCTCCCAGAATACCTAACAAGCCAATCTAAACATCTATTAAATGTATTTACGCCACGTAATTTACATAGATAGACTCATTATTTACAATAGAGAAAAAAATACTTTACTTACTTGAACATTATGTCTTTCTCTCCCAAGTCCTTGTTAATAAATAATTAGATATTTATTCTGTTTTGACTGTTAATTTGTTGAACAAAAAATGTGTTAGTTCAAAAAATTGAGTAGAACTGGCAACAATCCGTACTGATGGACTAACCCTAGACAGAGATGTATTTTATTGTTTTACAATTATTTGGGCTTTTATTTTTAAATATGATCAGTTTATTTTAATTAAAAGACCAGATATGTTTTAATTTGCTGTAACTAAACCATTACATTGTCAACATTTGCTTGATTCAAATGCCTTAGATGGTCGTAGACCAATTTCTCACCTTTTATTTAATTGCAAAAATTCAAGAGTTGTTCTGAAACAGCTTTGTGATCAGGACAATGGCGTATTTGAAGACTTTCAGCCATGATTTAACAGTGCATTATAACTAAACGACTGCTTTAACACTGCATTAAATTGATTAATAGACTCAAGGGGCCTCTCTCGAATTCTAAATGAATCCAGCCATCATCTTAATCACACTCTCAGTCTTGTTCTGACACATGGTATAGAAACGAAACATTTGAAAGTATTTTCTGAAATCCTTCTTTTGTCTAACATTTCTTAATAACCTGTAATCACACTGTTCTGAAAACTGTGAGATGCTTCCAAACACCACAGCTAGAGCACTACCATGACTATCCTGACACTCTTTTTTTTATAAGATTGTATTTAAAGCTGTCTTTTTCATAAAGCTTGTAGTCAGGGTAGGTCAGGTGACCCCACCTTTAGTCATGTCACATGCTGTTAAACTGTCTTCTTTCTCCTATAGTTTGTTTTTTGTCCTCTCTGTCTCTGTGCTCTTCTTTTTTCCTCACCCACTCACCCCTTCCTGAGCCAGAGGTTTCTTCTGGGAGTTTTCTTCTGGTCAAAAAAGGGAGTTTTTCCTTCCCACTGTCACCAAGTGCTTGCTCATAGGGGATCATCTGATTGTTTGGGGTTTCCCTCTTTACTTTTACAAGTGCCTTGAGGTGACTTTTGTTGTGAACTGGCACCATATATATTGAACTGAATTGATTTGAATTGCATTGAATTTGGATGATCATCAAGAACTTCAGTAATAATATTAGCTAAACATACAGCTTGTCACCGGACAAACTGTGAAATGATCTAAATCCTGAGTGTTGAAAATAAAAAAATGTGATTTGATTCCAGATACAGTTTGAGTTTTGCATTATTTAGGAATGGTAGTTATTTATGTCACCCAGGTCTTATGGAGTAGTAGCACCTGTGCAGCGCAGAATCAAAAACTGCAGAATCAAAAACTGCAGAATCAAAAACAAACCTGGTGTTGGGATCGGTACAAGGGAGTATTAGGGGCACATTAAGAAAATAAAATAGAATTGATCATTTTAATAACAAAATTTAAATTTCAAGATTAAAGTCGTAATTCTGGTTCAAGAAATAAGTTATGCACAGATAACATGTCATATGACTGAGAGCGGCCGGCTCGGGTTCGAGTCCGACCTGCAGACCTTTGCTGCATGTCTTCCCCCTTCTCTGCCTTTGCTTTCCTATCGTTTCTTCACTGATCTATCTAATAAAAGCTGAAAAAAGGCCCCAAAAAATAAAAATACAGTGTGGTGTTAAAAAGATGGTGCAGAAAGCTGCATCTAGTCAGAAGGAAAAAAAACCACACAAACCTGGAAAAGCAGATTTGTTCAAAGTGAAATGGTTGGGAGTGGACAGATGCAAGGATACCAATGATTGCAGCCTCATGCAATAAGAGTTGTATGTTGGATCACAAGACGGCTGATCAATTTTTCACGCATTTTGTATTTTGCAAATGTGGCAGGTTGTCTTGAAACAACAACTGCAATCTGCACAGCTTGATTTTTTTTTATTATCTTGGAACAAAATTACAACTTTAATCTCCAAATTTCAACTTTATTCTCACAATGAACAGAAATATGCTGTCTGGACATGTTCCTAATACCTCTTCTTTGATTAGAGCTTTAGTCTAAATTAAAAAAAATTGGTACATTTTTGGTTGGACTCTAGCTTTCCTCTAAAAGTTTGAATTAGCAGACATGCAACTGACATTGACAAGTGTGTAGATGCCGCCATGGTGTGATCAGACTGGCATCACTGGAGTGCAGATTAATGCTGAGTGCTCAGCGGGTGGAGTGCTTAGCTCTTTGAGGATCAGGCTCAAAAAGACATCATACCACCTTCTTCCTTAGGTCCACCTAAGGTACCAGAAGGGCCTTTGTTTCACTACCACAGAAGCAGAGCTGTTATATTTATACACTTAAAAATAAATGATTGTTGTATTGTTTCTTTTTTATTTATTTAGAACATTACATTATGTATATGTGAATAGCTGTAATAGTAATTTTGTAAGTGCTAAAATTGTTGAAAAGAAGAGTTTGGATGTTAAACAGATGTTTTTCTACAGAATACTGGATACTGTTCCCTCAGATGTTCAATGAATTCTATAAATAATCATGATAATTTAGTCTGCAGCTGAGGTCAGTGATTTTCCTCCATCACTGTGATCAGCTTTAACAAAGGCTTGCACGTTACACCTTCTACCTCAATAGACTAAAATAGCTGTCAAAAGAGACTCTTTTTGAACCTGCAGGTTCTTAATATTTTGAATAATATGTTAACTGTTAACTGTGGCTTCCATAACTAACAGATCTCAGTGTAACTGCTATCCTGTGGGAAATGTTTGTGTTTGGCAATGCTGTCCATCTCAGGACCCGCTTCACAATACACAATACAACAAAACAATATATAATATATAAAAAATATGACGGCCTCTGCTTGGTACCAAAAATGTGACCTGGGGATATTTGGCTTACTGTAACATATTGTAAATAAAGACCTAATATGAAACCATGGAGTAGCTTTATGAGCACAATTCCAAAGAAACTAAGGCTTGGGTAGATACACAGGGAGGGGTAGAAGTTGCTGGCCTGTGAGCATACATTTCGAGGTTAGTTGACAGAGAGTCAGCAGATCTGTTTGCAGACCATATACTGGGGAAATATATTGTAAAATACAAATATTTAAACACACACACACACACACACACACACACACACACACACACACACACAAAACGGACTGTACTGCAACATCCGGACCTGGGAGAGGCAGAAGTGAAGCGCGAATTGTCAATCCCGCCGTAAGTAGATAAGTAGAAGAAGACGCAACTTCACCTTTGGACCCATGACAACTGCAGAGCTGTCAGCTGACTGTATCGAGTTCGTTCAGTCCGCTCACAGGCGCCCTGCTTTAGCCTTTTTCCCACTCTGTTTTATGAAGCGGTGACATTTGTGAGAAATGAAACCGAGTATGCGGCACATTCTGCTGCTGTGGATGCTTGTGTGCTGCGGCACGACGCAGGCGATAGAGCCTATTAGTACCACCATAGCGGTCGGCGTGGCTGCGGCTCTGACTGGGATTTTAGCTAGGTATCAGAACATTTTTTACTATTTCCACGAGTGTTGCCGTCCAGAGTGGATTTCTTTCAACAAGACAGGTAGCATACGTACCAAACACACTTGAACATATTCTGAACTGCTCACAAACAACACCCTAACTGCCACTTTAACGTTAGCTGAGCGGGGGATGTGCTACATGATAAGCTAGCGATACGACTACTTTAATGGTATAGACATGTATAGTGTTTCTCTTTTAGCTTCACTTTTTTTAATGTATTAATCAGTGCTGACTCTTTCAACTTGATAAACATTTTTTTTTTTACCCCGGCTGAGCGTAGCGCGATGCATTTGTCACGTGTCCGTGACGTACAAGGAAGTTCCCCGTTGTAGAGCAAGAAGCTAGTTGGCCTACATGTTTAGCGCGGTATCGCAGTGTGCTATGATTATTTGGCAATAGAAAACGAGTTATATCAAGAATTAGATGGTTTTAACGATGAGAGCGAGACACGTATATGTTCTTTTGCATATTTTATTGACTGCCGGGGTGCTAGTTGACGCGGTTGATCCGATCACAACAACAGTAGTTGTCGGCTTAGGCGCGACTCTGGGACGGACTATCTACAATTACTTTCGCGAAAGCTGCGATTACAAATGGGTCGCCTTCAATGCGACAGGTGAGCAGGTGCCCCGTGCAGTGTGAACATATTAGCTCTGTGCACATGGGTTTGTTTGACCTCGATTAAAAGTGCAGGCAGCTGTAACGTTAATTATTTATGTTCTCGTACGGCGCAGACGTTACCGTGCCATCGGCGTGACTATTTTTAAACCTGAAAACTGAAACCCCAGTAAAGGATTTTTAGAGCACCTTTCAGCACTGAACACTGTGTATCCACTTCACGTAACCTGGCCTAAGGCGAAGACCGCCACTGCAGTCTCTTTAGGAGTGAAGGGCTTCATTGCAAATGTGTATAAATATGCTGTGAATGTTTTTACTTTTCAGCCTATAAAATTATGGAAATGCTTGCTTATGTTTGACACTGCTGTTCTAGGTGGTTTCGTCTGCTATTCTGACATGTGTGCACTGTATGATTAAGAGGGTGTTCTAGTTGAAGTTCTTTTAAAAGGCACGACTTTGGCTTTTATCCACCAAGCGGGTCAGCATGAGGATCTGGGAGAAGCTTAAAGTACTTTGGTCACATGGACCATAAACCTAGATGAAGCTGGAGTTTGATTCAGATGTTTTATGGCCACAATAAAAATTTAATTATCTGTCTGTCTTCATATCATGTATTCTATTTTTTAACCATTTGATCAGTTCCTCTTTCTTGCGCACAAAGTTAATACTGTCCTGTCAGACACTTGTTGATATATCTTTCCACTTAGTACATGAACAAATGAACCTATAAATGGTTTATGATAATGAAAAAAGGTGAGATTTTAGCAGACCTACTGCCATGGCTAAGGAATGCGAGAAACTTGTTTTAGACTCATGCCTTTAGCCCGTAATTCCTTTGACATTCTGCTGTGTAGGTCTCAGAAACGACCTGGAGGCCAAACTCTTCGGGCAACACATCGCTTCACGCATCATCTTAAAAGCTGTGAGTGGATTCATGAGGAATAAGAACCCGAAGAAGCCCCTGGTGCTCTCCCTGCACGGATGGACGGGCACGGGCAAAAACTTCGTCAGTAAGCTGATTGCTGAAAACATTTACAAGGAGGGAATGGACAGCAGCTTCGTTCACGTGTTCACATCCACACTTCACTTTCCACATCCAAGTCAAAGTGCGACCTATACGGTATGGAGAGCCACGAATTTAGCTTTTGCTTGACACCCAGTGGCCATGCTCTGTTTGGTCAGATTTAATCTGCTGCTTCTCTGTCCTCAGTCTCAGTTACAGCAGTGGATCAAAGGCAACGTCACAAACTGCGAACGCTCCATGTTCATTTTTGACGAGATGGACAAGATGCATCCTGGCCTGATTGACAGCATCAAGCCCTACCTGGACTTCTTTGACAAGCTGGACGGGGTTTCTTACCGCAAGTCAATATTCATCTTTCTCAGGTGAAAAGCTGAAAGCATTTCCACAGCACTAAGTCGCTTTGAGCAGGTTCTGTATGTGTGTGGGTTTTGCATGGTGCATGTGAAAAGAGAGCGATGCTCCCACTCCTCAAAAACACATTTGGAAAGAAATTTCTGAGTTGGCAATAGCTAATATGCTCTTATTGTTGTTATGAAATCATCTGAATTGGTGTGTTTGAATGTGTAAGATTCAGTCTGTGTATCAATAATAAATAGAAACTCTTCGAGAAATGTTTCTTAATTTTATTGAGTACAGAGTTTAACTCATAAAGATGTAGTTTGATTCAGTGACCTTTAATAATTTCCTGTGGCGGGTCTGTGGTTTAGGTTTGAGAGTTCATGCTTGTTGGTAAATTATTTATTTATTAAATTTTATAATAATTGCGGGAATTAATAATAAAAGAAATTTGTATCTCCTCACAGTGGCCAGGGCTCTTTAGCTTGTTGGGCAAATGCAAAGCACATTTGTGATACATTCCATTTTATTATTTGCTAAATGGAGCAGAAGAAGCGAGAGTGGTGGTGGTGACTATAAGCTCTTGCTTGTGAGCAGTGCTGTCCACAAAAAAATCCCTAGCAATTATATGAGTGTGCTATATATTTTTTTCTCATCAGTGAGGTAAATAAAGGTATAGGGCTGTGAGTGATAACAGACAGTTGAAGGCTAAATCTTATATGTTGCCTGTCTTTGTCGTAGCAATGCTGGAGGGGAGAGCATTATACAGACGGCGTTAGACTTCTGGAAACAAGGACGAGATCGAGAAGAGATTGAGCTCAAAGACCTGGAAACATTGGTCTCTCTGTCTGTGTTCAACAACAACCAAAGTGAGTGTAAATGACACTAATATTTGTGCCACTGATTGATGCTACCTAAGATGCCGCCTGTGCGTGTGGCTTTTCGTCAGCTGGACACTGAGGGTTCCGCATCTCAGTGTCCAGCTTTCACGACATCCGTCCCCTCGTCTTCGCAGAGGTGGAGTGGATCACCAGAATCTTCGTCCTCTGGGTCGATCATCCCAGCCGGCTAGCAATCCTGTGTTAGCTAGACTGGCTCTGGTTAATGCTAGGTCACTAGAAAATAAGACCTTTATTTTGAATGACTTCTTCACCACTCGTCACCTGGATTAACTTCTGGTGACAGAAACTTGGCTAAACTTGGGTGAGTTTAGCCCGTTTTCTGAACTTGTCCCTCCAGACTGTAACTATCTCGACTCGCTTCGGACTACTGGCCGTGGTGGAGGGCTAGCCACTGTTTATAAAAACAGTTTCAACTGTCAGCAGCTAACAGCTGATGCTTATGCTAGCTTTGAACTGCAGCTGTTTGAAATCCCGGTGCTGTGTGCGCTGGTGTACCAACCACCGAAATACAATAAGAATTTTATCCAAGACGTCTCTGAATTCTTGGCAGAAATGCTGTCAAGGTATGACCGTGTTTTAATTGTAGGGGATTTTAATATCCACATTTGCTGCTTAAATACGCCGCTGACTAATGACTTATTAAATCTTATAGACACTCTTAATCTTGTTCAGTCAGTTAGAGGCCCAACACATGCATGTGGCCATGGCTTGGATCTTGTACTGTCTAGTGGCCTATGACACTGAAATCTGCAACATTAATTTCTCTGACCACATGCTTGTAATATTTGAGTTCCCTCTTTCATGTGAGCCTGTCAGACCAGATTTACCCAAATATCAATCTCGCATGATTATCCCAGATACAGCTGATCATTTTGTTTGCTCTTATAAAAACTCTAATCATGCTTTACACTCTAATGGGTCCTCTCACTTGACGACTGACAGCCTATTCTCTCTGTTTAACTCAACCTGCTTGGAAATACTTGACTCCATTGCTCCACTCACAACCAGGAGTCTAAAACCTAAAACCCAGCCTTGGTTGAATAATGCTACCAGAGAACTCAGACAGGTGTGTAGAAAAGCTGAGCGAAAATGGAAAAAGGATAGACTTCAGGTATCGTTCGATGTAGAGAATCTTTGGTAAACTATCAGAAGGGCGAAAGAGCAGCAAAAACAAAGTACTTCTCTATGATCGTGTCCGATAACTATCACAAACCTCATTTTTTATTTAGTATTATTAATTCAGTTCTTAATATGCCTATTGCTGCTCCCCATTTAGCATCAAAAGCAACATGTGAAAACTTTCTGAAATTTTTCATTAATAGGATTGCGGATATCAGATCTCATATTATCCCTCCTGCTACCGACCCATCTGTTCACACACCAGCCTTGGTTGCTTTTGACCACTTTGAGCCGGTGTCCTTTTCATTGCTGACTGAAGTAGTCAACAACTTGAAACCCACAAGATGTCCTCTGGATATTATTCCATCTCGTTTACTGAAAGATGTTTTTGACACTGTGGGTAAGTGTTTGCTTTCTATTGTCAACAGCAGTCTTCAGACTGGGTGTGTCCCTGCCGACTTCAAACATGCTGTGGTGGAACCTATTCTTAAAAAGCAAAACCTAGATCCTGCAGTCTTATCCAACTACAGACCAATTTCTAAACTGCCTTTTCTTTCCAAAATCCTGGAGTAAGATGTCCTTCTTCAGCTCCAGGCTTTCTTAGATAAAAATGGCATTAGTGAAGTATTTCAGTCTGGTTTTAAGTGCACCACATGAAACTGCTCTTTTAAAAGTTTTTAATGACCTTTTAACATTTAGTGATTTGGGAGATTCTGCCATTTTAATACTATTAGACCTCAGTGCTGCCTTTGATACCGTAGATCAGGGGACACCAACCTGTGTGAAAGTGAGAGCTACTTCTTGGGTACTGATTAATGTGAAGGGACACACACTTCTGAAATAACAAATTTCCTCAATTTA
>VURO01028832.1:10051-35602 GCA_015108175.1 Pelvicachromis taeniatus | reverse complement strand
GTGTGTGTGTGTGTGTGTGTGAGTGTGAGTGTGAGAGTGTGTGTGTGTGTGAGTGAGTGTGTGTGTGTGTGTGTGTGTGTGTGTGTGTGTGTGTCAAAAGAAGACCTAGTTGGCAGCTATGTAGTATAAAATGTTAGAAGTGGTCTCCCATGGTGTAATTGGCATGGACTATGGACTCAGGGATAGTTTTAGCTGGATGCCACGCCACAGACAGGCAGGCCTGCCGATAGACAAACAGAAAGTCTAATGGGCAATTAGATGGACCTGGACAGAAAGCAAGACACACGAGAGGAGAGGAGAGGAGAGGAGAGGAGAGGAGAGGAGAGGAGAGGAGAGATGGAAGGCCAAGAGTCGGCCAAAAGAGGAGAGGGGAGGTCTGCAAGGGGGGAATTGAAAACATGTGCTGTGGTCTGACTGCTGGTCTTCCCCCCACTGCCTCATCCAGACAACCACACACAACAAAGACAGGAGATGGGCCAAAAATGGTGTGAGGCTGAGTGCGAAGGTGATGATACATGAGCAGTGACTAGTAGTTTTCTATGAAACAAAGATGGCAACTAGCAAAGGCTAAACAACTGCAGATGGCTGTTTCAGTACTCGTGTGGTTTTTTTGCATTGTGTATAAGTAAGTTATGTTTATGTTATGACAAAAAAAGCACAAACCAAATATAGTATAAATATTAAAAACACGTTGCCTCTGAATTCTGTTCAATTCTCACCGTTATCGTTAGAAAACACCCCAAACCGTGTTATAACCCTGAGGTTACACATGTAACAACTCTGAGACTGTCGCTCTCTGCTATAACTCTTTCACATCACAGAACATCTGTGATGTTTTCCCTCTCTGCATTCTCATTTTCAGCCAGCTGAGATACAAACCAACACCACTGGATTCTTCAGCTTTACTTAATTAATTTGACGAGCTGGTCAAATCACAAACTGGAGGTCTCCGTAGTCGCCTTTTGAGTGTGCTTTTGCACGCTGATGTCAGTACCACGTCTGCCAAAGTTCACTGTCTAAAGAAAGGAATACCAGACTGGATCGTGTGGCATTGTTATACAAATCAACCAGAAGAGTGGTGAGTCAAAGGTATTTTTCTACAACAATCATCTAAACGCGCCCAAGCGTCAAAATGACACATTGCAGTGTGATCGAGTTCGATCGTGACTCATCATTTCACGCGCACAATATGGTAAACACGGCTTTGACAGCCAAGATAGTTTGCAAATTGTGATTTCTCGGAAAACGTAACTAGTTCACGTCGGTATTTTAACATCATCCCGAGATTTAAACGTCTTGGAGGCAAAGCTGTGAAGAGGCTTATCCTGCTTGTCAGTAATGTCAGCATTACAACAACATTACCTCATGTTTGAAATTGGACAACAAACAGTAATGTACTTTATCCGCAACATCATTATCTAAGGAAAAAAACTTTCATTTTTCATATCTAATAAACAAACCAAAGCCACAAATTCTGAGCATAATTATAGGGATCCTGGTCTAAAGCTCAACAAGTTATAAAAATCCTAAACAAGAGCGAGTAAACTGTTTGTTCTTCTATGTGTATCTAAATGTTCAAGGTCACTTACATCAGAAAAATATGTAACTTTGAGATTAACACAAAAGTATAAATGCTATAATAAAACAACGTGTTCTGTGGTTATTTCTTGCTGACAGCTTGAATTTTGAAACTGACAGAAAATATTAAAATAAGAAATATTAAAATGACAAGAAAAGTGACGTCTTATGTTCATTGATCTGCTCGTGCGCAGTACTACACAGGCAGAAAAAGATAACTCGGAGAGAAATTCGGATCCCTGCAAGAAAGATTAGGTGACTTACCTGAAAATACATGCATGAAAATAACAAGAGAAGCTTTGAATAGCACAAATAGTCCTAAATCAAGTTAATCTAAACTATTATTTGCAGAACATGCCAACAAGCTCTGTTTTATTTCTTGACCTTAATAATCATTTGTTGGCCCAAAACCTCTTGCGGTGGGTGAAAAGATTCTAGAGACATAGAATATTTTGCACCACAAACTATTTTATCTATCAATAATTTGCAAAAATACTACATCTAAACTGATACTGAATAAAAACTTGGACAAAAAGTTCAATCACGAGTTCTTTCTGTTAAACTGCACAAATTAATCTCACTTTTTATGTTGATTGTGAATATTATTAAGTTAAAAGTCATGTTATGAGAGCTAGCAGCTGTCTTCTTGTAAAGTTTATTGTTTTGAGCTGAAGCTGCTGAATTTTGATCATCAAGCACTGATTCCAGTTACCATCTGGAATAAGATCAAAAATGTTACTACATCCATGCAAATTATTGTGGTACTTTTCTTGGTTCTCTGCTGTTAAACAGAACCGAAAGCGGAAATGATAAATTATTCATGTATGCTTCAGTAAAACTATGCCAATGTGTGCATGTGTTTACAAGCGCTTATGCATAAATGTGGCAGCTTGAAAGTTGCCCACCTGTGTTAAGCTTTTGCATTTGCTTTCACGTAGCATGTGTGCACTTGCAAGAGTGTGGCTGGAGTGTGCTCGAGTGCTTGCAGTGATTAAAGACCTGGTCCGCAGCAAGAGAGCGAGGCAGCGTATGTATCATCGGTGCAGTGATGGTAGAAGTGGTGGTTAGAAAAGGAGGAAGGGGAGAAGGAGGAGGAGGGGAGTCGGACACGGAGAGACAGACGCCAGCCTCGGTTTGGAGCTGCGCCTGAAGAGGGACTGTGGCTGACGGAGAGTGGAGGGACTGGGGAACGAGGCAGAGAGGGAGACAAGGATGCTGAAACGCTGAAATACAGATGAATGACAGAATAGAGAGGAAGTTGTATGAGCAACAAATGGGCTGAAGGAGCAATAAGCAGCAAAGTAGATGACTGAGAAAAGTGATATGTGAAGCGGCTAGGCGAAGGAAAAAGAGGGGGGGGGGACTGGAGGGGTGCCGTGGCTAGGGAGTGAGGAAGAGGAGGAGGAGGAGGAGGAGGAAGAAAGAGGGAGAAGGGGGGGCTCATTAACCAGTGCGAGATTGGAGCCTCAGTGGCTTGCTCGCATTCAACCACACTCCGCCTTTGATGAGGGCTGGATCCTCAAGCTCAATCAGTCCCACATGAGTCCAACTGAGAGGGAGAGGGAGACAGAGAGGCCAGAGAGACTGTGAGAGGGAGACAGAGGGGGTGGCAGGGATGGAGAGAGAGAACGGAGGGAGGGAAGGAGGACAGGAAAAGAGACAGGAAACAGTAGACGGTATAGAACAGGATGAAGAGAGGAGGAATGACAACCCAGGGGAGAAGAAAAGATGTTGGAAAAGGGCTCTACAAAGAGCCCCAGAGAAATGGTTTTTGTGCTGTTTCCTTTTTTTAAAAGCAATTTACTGTCCAGAATAAAATCGTTTGCATGACACAAAATTTTTTGACTGGATACATGCATCATAGCGAGCTAAGATTCATGAAAAGAAAACAAACAGTCACTTGTGACCGTGCATTTATTTTCATCGCTCAGCACAACATTTGTCTGAATTTATGTTTGCAAGTCTCTGTGACTTATCCACAGAGATGTTTGCGTGTCTGTGTGTGCGTCCTTGAGTTATATGCAACTTTTCTTCAATGCAGGAGTACATCAGTAAACAAACAAAGCATGAAAACGTATTCTTAACTTTTAGAAGAAGACACTTATCGGCTTTTTCCTAATGGTTCAGCTGATGCTCACATCTCTACATTTGAAGTCTCCTCAGTTTTTATCAGAACTAATCTATTAAAATGTAAATGATGCATCTTTAGAATTGACTATTTTCTAATTCATATTACATGAAAATCAATTCTTGACCTTGACAAAACTGTCCGACAACAGTTCATCTGCTGATGTGCACATGCTAAATATATTTTTGCTACATTTAGCTGTGTAATGCTAGCCGCTGACAGTTAACATCTTTGAAGGCTATGGTCACACATTAATGGAAGACAACAACAAGTGTAAATACCCAAAACTCAACAACAAATGTGTAGCTGTATCCTTCCTGAATGAACAGTGGTTCCTTTTGATTCTTTAATAGTCAAGATGCCAAATGGTCTGAGGTTGAAAGTGCACGCCGTTTCACACTTAAGATTTTGACTATTAAGAGTACACACTCAGTTACTTTATGGACCCTTCATATAGGCAGCAGTCAGTGCTCACACACTTAATGCAATCAAATTTTAAGTATGGCACACGAACTATAAAAGATTTAGGCACTATGATGTCACGTATTGGTTAGTGCAGTCCCATTTTTTAAATCTCTTTCTCAACCATGCTCACTTTTTAGGCCTGGAAGTTATGACCATCTTTTATATACAGTCTATGTTATGGAAGCAGTCATTTGAGATGCAGCAACTGTGTGACAGAGTTATAAAGCTGCTAAGTGGACTTTGAGTTGTAAATGTTTTGTCAAATTTCATTAGACTTGTTTTTTTTTCTCATTGTGTATTTTTTGTGTGCCAAAATGGCAAAGTTGTTTTATTTATGTACTAGTATACACCAATTGAGCTTTCTTTGCCTGTTTCTGGGTGTCATTAGGTCTTCATACTTACAGTGTGTGTGTGTGTGCAGTTGTAATGAACAAATGGCTGAGCTGTGCGTGTGTATGTGGGCATGTTTATATATGGCAATGTGTTCCTGACTGGCGTGTGGCATGGCGTCACTGCTCTGCATGAATGTGGCAGCGTTTAGTGGTTCTCCTGGAGCTCAGGTCTCTCGCTCTTTCCTTTCTCCTGTTTGCTCTCTCAACACCACATCAGCACCCGAGGGCTTCAGAGTCATTATCCCATTGCTGCGTCTCTACCCGAGGCAGGATTAAACTTACAGACCAATCTCCAGCCTCCCTTCTCCCTTCTCGTACATATCGTTCTGCAGGAATCAATTTACCACAGCAGCCATGAGGGATGCAATTAGTGTTTGCCTAAATCACAACATGTTGCTCCTACTGCTCAACTGCTGGTTGTGCTTCAAGTGGATATAAACACAGACTTACTTAATAAAACGCTTTGATGCTGGTGGAATCTGTTTGTCTTGTAGAGAGAAAATATGTTAGATAATAAGACATTAAATCAGCAAGTTAATCCCCAGTGATATCAGATCTGTTTTATGTGATGCCCTGCTTCTGTAGACGCAGATGGGAAGGCGGCATGGATGTAATTGCATCCCCGTTTAAAAAACTGGACGATGTTATCTGGATGATAACCTAAAGGCTGGATGTAACGCTATATTCTCCAGTTGAATCCCCTCTACCACTTGGCAGACGTATAGAATTGAGGTTTTTTTTACTGGTTTCCCTAATTGGTGCCAGTTTCCATTTTCATTTCCAAAAATTGCAGTGGTGCAGCATTCTGCTCGCCCTGTGTGCATCCATACAAGCTACAGTGTTCATGTTAGAGAGAGAAGCACTCGGGGCGAAATAAGGAGAGAGAAAAAGAGAGGGAGGGGGGGAAATAAACGAGATAGAAGGCGCTGAGAGACACTGCTGGGCTGCATGTGTAAACGTATGCAGTAACTCTGTGATGACTGTTTGTGCTTTGTTCTGTTTATGTGTGTATAATGAGTCATCAGTGATTGGCCAAGTTGATGTGGTCAGCGACGGAGGCAGAGGGAACACTTTACAGTAAGTGCATCAATGGAAAGAACCTCACTGGGAGGGAAGAGGAGGGGAGGGGGGACGAGCGCAGCAGAGGAGCACATCGTTCCTCCAATTGTAGGAGTAAATTACACAGAAATACACAAGACTCACCACAGTTGAGCACAAAAGCCACCGTGACGGAGGAGCAGAAAAAAGAATACTTTAGATTTGGATAAACACACGTGCAGGGGCTGCAGGAAAAGTAAACAGGGCGAGGACATTTTTGGTGGGGACGGGTCACATGAGATGGCAAAGATGAAACAAAAGAAGGTAGAACTGCGTCTTTAGGTAGTGTGTATCGGAATCAGGATGTGATGTGGTTTAGAGGAACATGTAATTGTTCTACAGTTCATCACACTGTTTCTGCTTCTGGTTTCTTTTTATGACACTCACACACACAGGGAGGGGCTGTATAAAGGAGGGTGCACTGCCCCGCTGCACCCACTCTGACCCATTATTCAGCAGCTCTTCCCTGCAAATGTGATAATTATATGCTTGCCCCTCCATAGAACAGCACAAATACACAAACCATGTTGCTTCTGTTTATTCTCCCCGTAATTCCTTGTAATGCTCCTTCATTTCCTCTGACACTCAGTTAATCCATTATAAACCAGCATTGTTATACCATTAAGCAGTTTGCTATTGTGCAGCGGCCCTTTTAAAGGAAACATTGAGCACCTGGATATTTATCCATCAGGAAACGGCGATCTCAACAAAAATGTCCTTCCTTGAATACGTGCACATGCGTGCCATTAAAATATGCGCAGCATGTTGTGTAAATGTGTAGGTGCATGTGTGTGCCTGTGTGAGTGTGCTGGCAAGCTCAAGCGCCATTGTGCTGTGACAACCACAGGGCCTCCTTCTCCCCCAACCCGCCACAACAAAGAGCAATTAAACGCCGCTGCCTTGCCAGCTGAAGAGCCGACCGCCAGCCACACTTCCACAAACAGGCAGATCTGTTTAAAACCAAAGGGGAGAAGCAATAAAAGCCAACCTACCGAGAGTGAGCCCCTTCAATCCCATTCCACTGATTCAAACCAGAGGCTGAGTGGCTGGCTTCACACTATCACTCAGCATCACTGTTCAGGCCGCATTGCTGTCAGATTTGCAGTATTACAAGCAAAGCTTAACCTGTGTAATGATATGTCGTGGATCCTAGGTGTATCATCTGCCAGAGGGTAACATGATCATCAGCTGAGAAGCTTTCATTAGTCCTGCTGAACCATACAGTAGCCTGCTAAGGCTAGAGACACTGCATGGCATCCCAGAGCTTAATTTAACTGTTCATTTGTTTTTTTCTTTCCTTTTTTTGTTCCATATCCTATTACAGGGCTTTAAATGTGAAAACTGATGGACGGGATTCGTTAGTGTTGTTTGCTGTGTGTTTCTGTCAATGACAGGCCAGGATGCGTATGTGGAATTGTACTGTTTGTTTGACCTGCCAAAGATCCTTTTAGGGATTAAAGCCCTTTCTTCGCCACATTAAAACAGTGGAAATGGTAGCACATAGCATACCAGCTCATTTCTTTCTCTCATTTTTTGGCGTCAGTCTGTGCCAGGGACCTACTATTGACTGCATAATCTGTCTGTGTTTTGCATGAGAGCTTGGAAGCATGTTTGCGTTTACGTGTTACATAGTCAGAGCAGATCATGTTTCACGTGAAGTTGTGTTCATTAAATAAATTGATAATTGTTGTTTTATTATTATATATACTAGTTTAGTGTTGCCAATCTATTCATGTGTAAGCCTCTTTGAACTGTTGAAGCCGGCCATGTTTGGACTTATTTATGTACTTTGGGGTAGTTTAACCTTCAAAGTAACTCGTCGCTATTGGTGGCAGGCTCGTGTGGTCGGACAAAAAGTTCAATACTTCCCTTAAATATAGTGTTCAGGAAAGTTTATTTATAGTGCTTTTCACAAACTTATCGTCACACAGCGATGTACAATCACAGTAATAAAAACTATAAATGTGAACTGTAAAGGCAAACAGAGGGCATGAACTGAAATCGATTACAAGCACTTTGCTGCAATTCTTTGTGAAAAATTGGCACGTGGATGAATTTAGTAAAAAAAAACACATTACTTTTTATTCATAGTTTGTTTTCATTTGAAGAACTTTTTCTGTGGTATACAAAGAAACGTACAGATAAGTAGATTAAAAACAGAAAAACAAAACAAAAAGAAGGCATACAGCTTTTTGTTGAAATGCCTCGCGGCGCTTCCTGTGTTTATCTCTGTTCTCTTAAATGTTACTTTGACCTGCATGTCTGTGATGGACTCGCATACTTTTGGTCAAATTGTTTCCCTCTGACCCCAGCAGAGGGCAGGAGTGCAGGAACCTGCTGTGGAGCCTGTCCTGGCCCTGGCCTAGCCCAGCCCACTCTAGCCCGGCTCGGCCTGGGTTCAGCGTGGGCCGCATCGCGGTGTCTCTGGTCAGGCAGCCTGGAGCCCTTGGGCGCTGGCAAGGGGTGCGGGCGTCCGGGAGGGGCCCCCTCAAAAGCCATCTACGAGGGGCCACACCCACACGGCCATTACGGTGGAGGCTGTTCTGGGCTTCTCCCGAGGCCGCCCGCCTGCCATTTTTAGAGCAGCAACAGAGTAGACCACATGCTGTGGCTTCAGGCAAGTGGGGGAAGGAAGGTTTCTTCTTTATTTTCAGTCAAAGCTCCATGGGCTTTGCGAGGATTTCTGCACTTGCGCTCACTCAGAGTGGAGATATTGTTTATTTTCTAGATGAAATTGACAAAAATTCCCATCAGCCTCCTGATTAAAGTTTTGCCCGAACTTTTGTTCACTAACAGGGCACTTTTCATTCAGAAGCAATAAAAGCCCATATGCCAATACCTTAATCTGTCTGTTTTACTTGTGTGGTTTGGCATTTCTTCCAATCACAGAAAATAGATGAACTGAAAATATTAAAGTTAGCTCCAAGATGTTGCGAAATATGTTAAGTTTGGTTTATACAGTCATGCAGTCTCCGTGTTTTTCAGGAGAGTGTGTGGGTGAAGCATTGGGTGGTCTAAAGGAGAGACTAGAGCTTCCTCTTGCACACATATGGTGCGGCTTGGCCTTTTTGTTTTGATTTCAGGGGTTTCAGGTTATAAGTAAGTCAGTCCCCTTTAGGTGTGACCTGCTTATTTTACCTACCTATGTCATTCTATTTCTGTATTGTAAGCCCTGCCTGCTGCTCTCACCATTTCTCTGATTACTTACAGCTTTTTCTAGGTTTTAGCTCACTCCAGATTAAACTCCGGGACTTTGAAACATCAAGCAATAGTTTTGATGGGCTCAAACACCCAAAACCTCTTCAAGTCCCTTCCTTATCTTCATCCTAGACTCCCTGATTGATAAGTATCATCAGGAAGTCCCCACATCAGTGTCCCCTTGGAGAAAAAAGCACAAGTCAGGAACACTTCACTTCTGTTTCACACAATCACTCAAAAGTTGGGGACATCTGATACTCTTGGTCACCCATACAGACAAATGCTCTCTTTTGACCCACTTGAAGATATTATCCCTCTCCTGCAGCGCAATATGTCTCTCATAAATAAACGATAATTCCAGTCCTCCAAACCACATCGTTATGGCACTAAGACATCAAATGTAAAGCTTTGAACGATCCTCTGTTAGGAGCAAAGGAGTAAGAGAGATGGAGGCTTTGTCTTGTGAGTGGCAGACCACAGAGCTGAAGTGGATCTCACAAGGGAGGAAAAAGAAACGCTATACAGACAGAAACAATCATAGTTGGACTACAAGTGCTCACAGTGTGCTTTGGTGCTATATATCTAAAAATGTAATTGACTGTGCAGGCCTGTGTTTGTAAAGATTCTTAAGGAAAACCTGTAAAGGTGCATATTATCGTATCATACTAGCCAGTTGTTAAGTATTTAACCTTTTGCAAAATTGTTTATGCGCTGCTGCCAGAAAACATAATGAGAAAACAAACTATTTCTGGGGGAATTTGAGGCTGAAGAAAATGTCAACTTTTGCTATTAAAATTCACCCAAAGTGAAGAGGCTTCACCATTCAAACAGTAAAAATTTGTTTCTTTTAGTTCATCAAGTACACCCAGGAGGGTAGTTCGTTAAACGAAGGCAAACGGAAGTTATTTCCAGTGTTAGAGGATCGGGGTTGCCTGCTGGTGGCACACACACACGACACATGGAACAGATCACACGACGCATGGAGTCGGATTTGCCCGTACAAAATAAAGAAACCCAAAAAAGAAAACCTCAATTTACTCCCTTTAAAAATCCCTTCCTTCTTGTTGGCAGGGCTCCACCAAGAAGTAATGAGCTCCCACCCAAACCTCAGCACCAGCTGCTGTCAGGGTCTGGGGGCACTAAATATGTATAAACCAGTGGTATAGGAGAGGGTAAGGTGGTCTGCTGCCCTGGTGGGTGTAAATCAGTAACTTGTGACATGAAAGTACTATCCAAAAAAAAATCTATAAATGTTAACATGTGATAGCAAAAAGTATAAAAATCTATTACTGAGATCACAGTAATGAAACAGATAAGTCAGAGTTATTCCTGCCCCCCTGGGTTCAACCACACTCGGCTTAATGAACTAAAATGATTATTGATGTGGTGATTGTACTCCCATGCATCTTATTTTGCTCACTGTGATGAATAATCGGGTTCAGTCTCTACACTGGTTGTTAAATGTCAGACTTTTATCACAGTGAGGTGTTAAATTATATTTTTAATCATTTGGGAAGAACCTAAGCCAGCGCTTTAGTCACAAATCACATCAAATATCAAAAATCTTAAAGTTGGATTTGTTTAACGATGTGGCAGACATCAGTATAATAATATCGTCAAGTTCTTAAACTGCATGAAAATGCACAAAAATATACAATATTCTTTTTTGCAAACCTGAATTGCAAGTCACGTAATTTATCATGTTATTCGAGGTTACAAATAACCTGTTTTGAGTCATTTTGGTCGTTTTTTCCCTTAAAGTGAAATCACGTGAAGGGAAGTCTGTGACCAAGTTCTCACTGGCCTCAGGATTATGTAGTTCTACACGAGATAACCCAGACAACTTACAGTAAAGTAATCAAAGATATACTCTAATGCTGCCGCTCTGCACTTATGTATGTTGCTCACTAGACAATGTGCATTGTCCAGTCAAAATCATAGTAGCTTAAAAGTCCCTCTCATTTCACAAAGTATGTATAAAGAGATATTGAAAGAGACTGTCATTGCTGTCATTGCACCATCTTGGGCAATTGCATGCATGACGCCTGTTGGGGTCATTAGGTGGCCACAGGTCTCCTCGACAGACGGGGAGATTACAGGCCAGATGTCGGCTTGTATACAGCAAGAAGGCGGCGGACTGGGATTTGTTTGGGAATAGATGAACTTTTGTATTTTCCAGAGCTGATAGTAGCATGTAGTACTCTGAACAGCAAACAACATATTCAGCATGTTGCGCAACATTTGTGATTCCAAAGTGGGATAATAAGTGTGTCGTTCTGCGAACAGTAAAAGCTTTTCATAGCGGGGAAAATGCGATGTCTCCCTATGTGGGATTATTTCTGACATGTGTGGTCACGGAGGCACAAGAAGAAACTTTTGAGCTGTTCAGGTATAATAAGTAGAGGGAAACATTTTGCTTGTTTTCTTCATATAGAGACACGATTACTGGTGCATTGTCGCCCCTCCTGTATGTGACTACGACCGTGTCTCGTGTCTGAATGTGTTCTGTCCACTGGTTGAAATGTAGCCTGTTGGTGGTTAAATTACTCAAAACCACCAACGTGCCCCAAAGCACAGACAGACCGCTCGAGCCTGGCAAGTCATTTTATTAGAAGCATGTTGTTCCTTTTCATGTCGGACTCAGCGAAGGGATAAGTGACTAACATTGGAGGCCACAATCAGCAGCATCAACAGCAGTACAAATGTACACGATAGTCCCCGCTGTGCTGTATAACTCGCTGCCCCGTCTCTCTTCCTCCCAGTCTCGCTGTCTATACATCTCCCTCTTTCTCTCTTCTCCCCCACTTCTCTCGCTTTCCCATTTTCCGTTGACAAGCTCTCTGAATCTTTGACCACACAGCCTGGAAAAATAGCACGGAGTCATGCTGCAAGGCAAGTCTACCCCTGACCCTGATTCTCTCTCACCACATTTCCATCAGCACCAAAGTAAAACACATCTAATCATTTCAATTTTCCCCCTCTGTCGCAGTATTATTAACATTGTTAATTTTCTGAGGGTTGCAGCCCAAAAGGGAATTTTCAAGGGAAATGCATTATGGCGAGATATTCCATTGATCCACCATTATGCACACTTACTTGGTTGCTGTAATGGTCTAATGATACCAAGAGGCCAATTTAAAACCAATGTAGAAAACAGAAAGTTAGTCACCCCAAAAAGAAAGCTGTATAAAAATGTTTAAAAAAACAAAACAAAACTAGTATATGTAGACATTACCTAACATCTAAAAAGTCCTGCTGCTATGTTTTAGGCAGTCTTGAGTTTCGTTTGTATTGAACACCATGACAAGTCATCTGTTGTACTCTTTACTAGCACTTCAGGAAAGAGTCCTCCTGTATGAACCTACTACTAAAAGACTGTAATAGCTGATAACCAGGTACTATGTGCCAGCTACAAAAAGAAAAAGTCTAAATATTTTCTTCAAAATCATTCTACTAGATTAGAAATGTAAAATTTGCAGCTTCCAGGACTTGAATACATAAAATAAGCTGCTCCAGAGTCCTGACCTGCTCACATTAATCTCTTCCACTGTGTATTCAGTTTTCTCCTATTACGCATACTTTCTCAATATTTATTCTTTTTCATTAGAAAATACTCCAAAAGGCGAGGAACAGGTATGACAGAATGTGGAAGAACTGAATTTTGATATCTGGACTGAAATCATTTCATCATTTCATCATTTCATCATTTTTAATCATTGTCATTTTAAATGTTTGACATATGCACTGTTAACATATAATTATACATTAACAAAACACATTTCTCAAATTGTATTATTAGTATTAATACGCATAATGTTACATGAACCCATACAGGAGCCTATATTGTGTAAAGTTTTCATGGTTCACCGCCTCTTTCATTTAACTAGTAACAACTTCAAACTGTGATTGTCACATATGGAGTGTGACACCATGTCCACTAAGAAAAACATGATTTATTTTTTTTTAAGTGCCAGATTCTCATGATCTCATCCCAGCATTAAGCTGAAAAACCAGGAGATTCTTTGCCTACATGTAACAGCTCCCACAGAGAAACTGTCCACTGGTGAACATGGCAGAGACCGTCTATGTTGGATGCAGTTTCACTGCATTTCTTCAGTCATGTAAGAAGATTAGGCAACAAGAAATATATTAATCAAACCTAGCGGAGAGATGGAGCAATAAGAAATTACAGTTTTGGTGCAGACCCAGACCGCGCTCTTTGAAGTTACCAATTCAATTCAATTTTATTTATACAGCGCCAAATCACAACAACAGTAGCCTCAAGGCGCTTTACATTGTAAGGTAGACCCTACAATAATACATAAGACCCTACAATAATACATATTACCAGTTTGGGTACTGGTCTTGGTGGGAGATACACTTTCTAAGTATCCTTGGAACCTAATGGCAAATAAGAAAAATTAAGTATCTACCTGCCAGCAGCAATCAAATCAAAGAAGATGATGATGTCAATGCTGTGTCTGTGCAACAGAAACACACAAGACTACCATGTTTGCATGAAATCTCAGTAATGTAGTGGCAGGTGTAGCCAAGTTTTAAAAAGCTCAATATTATTAATTAATCTATTCATGTGCAGAAAAATGAAATGAAGCTGATAAAACTTGCAGGTGATTAGACCGAAAACTGGACTAAAGAAACATGAATTTATGAAGAAGGCAATCTCACGTCACTTGCTTCATTCAAACAGACATGGGCTGATGAGCTAGCTATGAAACATGTGATAGTTGTCACATGTACAGTAACATAACGAAACGTATAATCAGCCCTGAGGAACAAAACTATGCCCACCCAACACCCAAAGGTTCATCGAGCTCACAGTGTCTATACGCAAAAATCCAAGCCACACAAGGTAGAAAATAGCAAATAGGGCAGAGAAAGCTTTTTGAAGAGCCTGTTAAGCGCTTAACGCATTCTCTAATTATAGATCTCACTTGTTGTCTTTTGAAGAGAACTGTAAATGGGAGCACGCCAAAGTTTCAGATTACTACAAGTCTCATAAAAAATGAGGAAAAACAGCCCATGGCAGACCACTTTACAGGAGTATAAGAGCTTTTTTTTACGTCCCCTATCATTTCACTTAAATGTAAGACATAAAGTATTAATGAAGAGTGAGAAGAAAAGGAACACTTCACTTAAAGACTTACACCAGTAAGAGACCATGTGTCAAATGAGAGGGGAGAGAAATACCCCTGAAAGTGTCAAAAGACCGCCACGTAGCGCACATCTGAGCAGATAGATAGATAGATAGATAGATAGATAGATAGATAGATAGATAGATAGATAGATAGATAGATAGATAGATAGATAGATAGATAGATAGATAGATAGATAGATAGATAGATAGATAGATAGATAGATAGATAGATAGATAGATAGATAGATATTTGCCCTCAGTTCACAGTGGGCTCTGTAAGTTTAAAGACTGCGAACACAGTATTGTAGGAGTGTGTGACAGTGTGAACTATCGCATGTTGTGGCCTTTGTTCTTCCACTCACACTCCTTCTGGAATAAGAAAATAAAGCGATGAAGGTCAGTTGGAGAGCAGACTGCCAAATATAGCCGCCGTGTTCATGTGAGGGCCAGACTCTCCAGAACGACAAGCCCAGCTCTGACCATGCCCTGTAATTGAGGAGAAAATAAGGACAGAAATTATATGTTTATTTTTGACAACAATTTTAATCTTCTGTGCTCTCCTTCAGAAAATGAGACGCCCACAAAAAGGCACTGAGATTCTGTCTTACTTGAGACTTAGAGTTGAGTTTTTGACTTTTTTCAACCAGTGAACGAAATCCGTCAAATGAACATGGCCCGTCGTGTAAAGAAGCCTCAGCAGAACAAACTTAATTCAATCAAAACCAAACAACTACTGACATGTGTATTTATTCAATATTTATAATACAATTATTACACTGTAAACACATTACTTTAACCTTCGTTTAGACCTGCTTGCCCACAGATTCCACTCTCTTTAAATCCTAATGTTTTTATTATAATAATCTGTAAAAGCCCTTCATCCACTCTTAGGTTAATGTTATGATCCATAAATGTACAGTTTTTGATTCTTGTATCATTTTCCTTAATAAAATTACAAAAATTACAAAACTAAATTTTTCTACCATAATGTGTGTGAATATTTATCTTCATATGCAATAAAAAGAATAAGCTGAAGAGTTCAATCTGGCAGGTTTGTGATAATATAATCATTTGTACATAAGGAAAACCAATAGAATTAACCTATTAACCAACACTAATTTATAGTTTATGCTTTATGAATCTGAATGGAGTTTAACATGGAAAGAGACCGCTCCAGTCCGTTTAAATGGGTAAAAGCAGTTTGGGAGCAAACTTGTTTAAAGCTGGCAAACTTAAAACAACTTGAAAAACTTACCCAACAGCCTATTTTTTAACTAACAGTTTTCCTCTATTAACATAATATTTGAAATACTTTGCAACATTTTTTTTTGTAAGACATATTTCTTACATATTTCTGTATTTTCAAGTTTTCTCTTAATTTTTCATTTCTTCCGGTTTCCCACTTTAAGGAAACCGTCTTCTTCTTATTATTCTTTTTTTTCTTAACTAAACCGTTTTAATTCATTTTATTTGACGTGATAATCTTTTCTTTATTTTATTTAATGACTGGATCCTTTTCTTCTTCGCATGCCTCTGTTGTTTAACCTCTTTAACCATCACAGTTAATGTCTGAAAAGGCCGTTAACTGCGTTTAAGAATATTGGAAACAGAGAGGGTTGAAACCAGAATAATAAAATCTCTGATAGAAACCACAGACTCGGTCAACTCTTTTTTTTTTTCTCCTTCGTTTTAAATTTACGTGGCAGAGGCTACACGTCCTTTTGTTATTTTCCTCTCTCGGAGAAGAAGCAGAAGAGAAAACTTCAGTCGTCTCTCACTTTTTATTTGCAGTTTTGCATTTTAGTGTCTAACGCAGCCAGCATGTGAGCGAGGGCACGCGTGAGCGTCCCTACAGACGAGTCCATCCAGACAGTTCTCTGAGGGGATGTCAAATGTAGTCGTTTCCTTCAGACTCCACTGGACAAATCCCAGTGGAAAAAATAATGCCAGTGAAATTGAAATAATGTCCACTCTGTGATTGATGACTAACCCATTCATGCATTTATATTGAAAAATGATTCAACACTCTCGTTTGGGGAGGTGGGATGTCCTCTTTTTAGCCACCAATCTCCGTCCATTTTCCTCCGGCTCTGGGTTTTTATTGCTTCTTAGCGAGTCTTCAAAGAGCCCATAGCCTGTAATTAGGGGGCGGGACCCGGGTGCCTCAAAACACTTCCCGGCGTTAGAGCCCAACTTCTTCCAAACTGTCCCGGGACTCTGAGCTGCGCTGCTCCCACTCCCCTCAGCTTCCTAAGGATTTTGTTTCTCAGGGATGGCCGCATCTATTCTGGAGGTAGGGAATGTAATTGTAAGTAGCTTTTATTATTCTCCTTCTTCTTAATACAAACTTCCGATGGTGGAATATTTATAAGAAAGTCGTTATTAAGTAAGAAACTTTGAGTAGTTTAGTTTGAGGACGTCTCATAGGTTATTGTACATAGTGAGAGATAAAATAAGAGTGATAAAATATACTTAAATATACTAAAGGCTACGCTGCTGAAAGTGCAGTGAAGCATTTCTATTCACACCGAGCCTTTGTTTGCACAAATGTGGCGTTTCCTGAAGATGCGATTGCTCATTATCTGGGAACTGTCAGAGGTGCAAGACATGAAGATAGCGGGTAGTGTAGGGGCAGCAGGCTTATTGGTCGTAAAGCATGTTTTTATTATTTACAAAACAGAAGAAAATCTGCAGGAAGAACAGAACCAAAGCATGTTGTTGTTAGAGAAAGTGAATGAAATGGGAGAGAGTCAGGTTTATATCTAAAAGTTAGCAGAGTATTTGATTTTTAACCACGAATATTAAAAGTTACAGGCTGTAGTTACAGATGTGTCACAGCTGGTTTAATAAAGCTGACATGACAGTCTTACATGATACCTCGGCGCAAAGTTTAAACAGAAATACAGGAATACAAGAGTGATGTTTATTACTTATATCCACGTGTAAACTGTGCATCTAACAGAAAGTCTCTGAAATGTTCTGTTATAGTGTTAGTTACTTGCCACACGGAAACCTAAAATATATCAAATTAAATTCTTGTGACATGTTTGAGTCAAATATATAATCTGATGTAATTGGTTTTCTGTATTTTAAAGCAAACATAAATGTTAAATGAATATAAGCTGGTTGAAAGCGGTTTGAGCAAAACCCAAAGTGAGGGAGCTCCTCCTTTGCTGAGACTTTACAAACACAAACATTGATTGCTTAAAATTGCCGTGACCACTTAGAAAACAGAGAGAGGAGGAAAGGCCAGCGGTGGCAGTCACACATACGTTTTTTATTATAGTTGACACTGACAGAAGCAGCGGCAGCAAGCAGCCATTTCCTGCAGACAGTCTCATTTTCTCCCGTGTCTCCTCCTCCCCAGGAAGACGCTCGCTATGGCTCCAGTCCTCTGGCTATGTTAACAGCTACCTGCAACAAGTTTGGCAGCACCAGCCCTGTCAGGGATTCAGCTACACCCGGTAAGACTGGCAGCACCTCTCCAGTAAAGAAGCCCTACAACATGACCTCTGACCTTCAGACAGCTAAGAACGGGCGGACCACAGACAGCAGTGGCCTGGCAGACTCCTACACTGGCTCCTTCACTTCAGCTGGAGGAGGAGGAGGAGGTGGCGGGCTGCTTACACCCACTGGAAGTCCCCCTCCTTCTGCCGGAGGCTACACTACAGAATATAACCCTTTCTCTCACTCCTTCCAGACTTCGGTCTCACAGGATCCGTCTCTTTTAGTGTCCAAGGCCCATGCTACAGCCGATTGTCTCACCAGTGTGTACACTTCGCTGGATATGACACACCCCTATGGCTCGTGGTATAAGGCTGGTATCCATCCTGGCATAACTGCTGCTCCAGCTAATGCTACATCTTCCTGGTGGGATGTCCATCCCAACTCCAACTGGCTGTCAGCAACCCAGCCCCAAGCAGATGGAGGTCTGCAGGCCTCCCTGCAGCCTGTAGCACCACAGGCATCCCTTAGCCCACAGCTGCCCAGTTACAGCACCGATTTTACGCCACTTAACCCAGCTCCTTACCCCTCTGTGGGACTGGGCTCCTCCTCACATCTCCTCCAACCTTCCCAGCACATGCTGCCCCAGGACATGTACAAGCCCAAACCTGTGCCAAGTGCAGGGCTAATTGAGAATCCCATGGGCCTAAAGCCTGCTAGGGGATCAGGGGGCTACAGTGGAGGGGCTACACCCACCAGGTCTTCATGTGACTGCCCCAACTGCCAGGAGCTGGAGAGGCTTGGCGCCTCTGCTGCATCCCTGAGGAAGAAACCCGTGCACAGCTGCCACATCCCAGGCTGTGGGAAAGTCTACGGCAAGGCCTCCCACCTAAAAGCCCACCTGCGCTGGCACACCGGCGAACGGCCCTTTGTTTGCAACTGGCTGTTCTGCGGGAAACGTTTCACCCGCTCTGATGAACTGGAGAGGCATGTGCGCACCCACACACGGGAGAAGAAGTTCACCTGTCTACTGTGCAACAAGCGCTTCACACGCAGCGACCACCTCTCAAAGCATCAGAAGACCCACGCAGATTCTGCAATGCAAAGCAAAGCTGTAGCTGGGGAGGGAGACGCAGATTCCCGAAGCGAAGAGACCACAGAGCTCAACTCCAGCGCTGTACCTACCAACCCTGTCGCTGACCAAATCACCAACGGAGATGAGAAAACCGGCACGCCTAACGGGGTGGAGAACAGCAGTGGACTGTTGGAGATCTGACTTGATGAAGTCTTGAATTTTTAGAGTTGTTTTCTTTTTTTTAATAGGAAAAAAACTCACCTTACAAACACAAAACTGTATTTTATTTCAAGACATACAAAGGAGACAATGTTTGAAAAGACTTGATATGATAAAGGACTGATAAAGGTAGAAATCATTTTTTTGGACCACACACACACACACACACAACACACAAGCATAATTATGACCAAGCCTGCAAACATATAGCGATCCACAAATGTATGCAGACACACACGCACAAATATGAGCAACCAAGACATAAATGAACACAATATGCACATGTGAACAGGAATAACCATGAGCAAATGTGCAAACATCCATAATGCATGCACGCAGGGGTAATACACAAACGTACGTCTGCTCGGAAACGCATACAAGTAAACATGCTCATGCACAAATTTTGTAGCCTACACACATTTTCTGCCTTTCAAATGAGACAAACCACTGGGGAAATTTAATCTGCAAAAGCAGAAGGAAAAGAGCTCTGAAGCCGCAAAAGGAAAGTAGTTTCAAAACGAGACTTATGGTCAGGATGATGGAGTCGATGAAGCATTGCATGCCTAGAGAAAAATCTGATTTACAGCTGTACTTTGATACTTATTCATTATTCTTGAAACAATCAATGGACAGTCTACACTTACAGCTTCTTGTTGCTAAAGACACTCTGTTGTACAAGGTATTGCATTTCACCTTTATTTTGCTGTTTGCTTCTTACCATGTCTAATTTAATTTCATATTTACTTTAATAATCTAATTTATGTCTTAAATTATACACATGAAAGGTTATCTTGCACCTGCAGGAAATACCTGAAGAAAAAAAAAAAAAAAGAATGCAAGATGGTTGAAGCCGGCCAAAAAGAAAAGGAAATACATTAAATTAAGACTTTTTTTTTCTTATTTATTAGCTATAAGGAAGAGTTTTAGGGTTGTTTTAAAAGTTTTATTTATAAACCTTGAAGTCAAATGTGCGTGTAAACTAATTCTTACATAATCTTTTAATTGTGAAGTCTTCCACACCTTGCAAAATAATGATCAATAAGGGCTTTCTTCCTTGTTTGTGCATACTATATATTGACAACAGTATATAGATATGTATATAGGTGTGTTATTTTTTTATGCATTTTCTATGTTTTGTATAACTTTCCACAAGAAATGATGTCTAGAACGCTTTGGTTAAAACAACAAAGAACATAAAGTAAAAGCTTCATTTTTTTTTCGGCTATTCATTTTGTTACTTTGGCAGAACTGAAGTCCCAGTTTTTGCTGACTTGTTGTGAAATGAGTGTAAAAGATACTGTAAATAGCGATGAAGCATGAAACCTCGTAAAGGTGTACATGTTGTAAGGTTTACGGCGTGAAATAATGACAATTTTGGTGCTTTTAAGAGTAAAAAAAAATTTGAAAGAATTTTTTTGCTTGTGTTGTTCCTATACAAAATCCTTCAGAGGGGAAAGTTAAACATGAAGACGGATATAATGAGAAGCAATTGTTCCTTGAGCCTTTAGTTGATCATTTTATCACACTTTATCCCCTTCTCTCACCTCACTTCACATCATTCTTTTCATATCTTACTATGTTTCCACCCCAGCCTGGCTAACCAAATACTTTCATTATCTTTTGCAGCACAAACAAAGCTGTTCACTGAATTGAAGTCAACTCCACACAATGACCCCCTTTCAGAGATCCACTGTAGTTACACTCAAGACAATTACTCCACGCTCCAGCTCGAGAGGGGTAATTACTGAGAGCGATGCTCCAGGAGAGTCAGGAGAGAGGAGAAGAGGGGATTAGGACAGGAGAGCTGTGGTTGCATTGTTTATCCAGGGAGGCGGTCAAACAAAGAACCCCAATTAAGGCAGGATGCAGGGCGAGAGACACGATGTGGCGATACAAACGCTGAGAAGAAGCCGAGCTGATCCCCAGGCATCTTTTAACATGTCTCTTTTTCTCTTAAAGAGTTTTTTTCCCCCCTGGGTTTGAGGAAGAGCTAAAGTCACAACAAGTGGCACTTGTTTGTCTTTCATGTCAGGTTACTCAGGCTTTTCCAGACTAATAAAAACACTTTAGGAGGGCGGATTTCCCACTGTGTTTCAAAAGAGCGATAGCCTCAGCATAGACATATGGTCTGGCCGCAGATATGTGCACCAGCACTGCCAGACAACAATGACTTAAGGAGCTAATCGTTATTGTAATTAAGAATATTTCCAACAAGATATAGCAAGACAGACGAGCACAGGTGACAAATTTAGAGATATGGTCAAGTTTCATGAAAAATCTCATTCTCAATGAAACTACAACAGGAAACAAAACACTGGCTTTGTAAAAGTACAGACTTTCATGACAGAAGTGAAGAGGAGACCTGCACTGTTTGAACCCCCCTGAATCTACTATTGTAACATTTACACTTCCCAGGCTGCATGTTTCCAATTTAGGGCTTCTAATGAGCTGTAGTTGAGGTCAATTTATATAAAACGTCCCGGGGCTGACTCTGTCATCAGGGGCCGACATGTTTATGGTGGTCTGAAGTGGGCACACGGTCGAGTCCACAACATAAAAGGCAAACATGGAGAATGAGGTATGGGTAGGGTGTGTCAGGCCAGCAAGAGAGGGTGGGGGGGTTAAGAAGACGGTCAGTGGCTTTTAAAACCTCTGCTGCTCCTGGTATTTTCTGCCTTTTTAAAATACACTGCCTTTGCAGTGGTGGTGGTATATTGTAGCCTTAACTTTATTTTTACTTCTTTTATTTAGAAAGCCAGGAAACATTAAGTGTTTCTTCAAATAACGGCGTAAAAAGAAAATATACATGCAGTGACACATAGAGGCGAAAAGCAGAAGCCGGGGCAATCTGTTCCATATGGTTTGCCCACAAGTGCCAATTTGCTCCATTTACAAAATCAAAAGCAGACTTAATGAGACTAAAAAGGTTATTCCAGAGGATCCTAGACACACCTGCTTAGGCCATCACGCAACTAATTTACGATCTAACAAAAACAAAGAAGCAATTTTAGAATATTTCCTCGCCTGGTGTTTTCTTAAGCGTTGATGACTCAGTGAGTTACAAACTCAAGCTTAATGAATTACTCCAGGGACGGCATCAGATTCCAGTTCATTAGAATGAAAGCCCTCATCGTGATGTGTTGAACAAAATGCTAATTAACCTCTTTTCCTGCTATTATCCAGTCCTAAGTGATTAGTCAAGTATAACAATGCACTGTGCTCTGACATAGCCACAGGCACAAGTACCTCTACCTGCCAGCGTGTGCAGGGGGGGTTTGCAAGAGGCAGGACAAAAGCGCAGGTGTCTGCAGCTGTGCCTGGGTCTCTGTGGCGTACAGTGGGCTGAAATGGGAAAGAATGTCAGCGTGCCCAGAGGCTCAACAGCCAGGCTGCAAGTAAAAACAAGGTAAGTCTTTAGTGGCAAAGTGGAAAGGTAAAGTGACCTGAGTGACCCACAGCACGACCCAGAGAGCAAAAGAGGTCAGGCTAAACGAAACAAAGGTAAGGGAGGAAGACGTCACAGATAACAGAGGGCAAGAGGTGAAAAGGTCAAGCATGCCCTGCTGATGTCGATTTGCCTTATCCTTTGTAGCAATCCTTTACGTGGCTGAAGAGGAAACTGCAAAACAAAAAACAGTAGAAGAAGATGTGTCTCAGTGATTAAGCATCTTTGTGGCTTTTTCTTTATTTGTGCAGTAAATTCCACTCGATCCCAATCCTGTGTCGTACTTCATTACTTCCTAAATCTCCTCGCGGTGCTACACTCACTGTTACACTGGCGATCGAGGTTTGGCCGGCCTTGATGTTAATGAATCACGTATAAGCCGTGCGCCTCACACCGTCAAACTCATAATGCTTCTCATATTTCCAACGCTAATCTTACAATATTAAAGCGTCTTTTTTCCTAGCCTGTGAAGTTCCTTTAAAGTTGAAAAAGAAGTGCTCCCTCACTGCCCAACGCACCAAATGCACCACTAAATGAGGCCATTTTGTTTATAGGAACTGTGGGAGGCTTGTGGGTGACTCTGTGCCCCTTTAAAAAGATAATATGCTTCCCATTTAATGGCCTCCGGATGACAAATTGCTTCCAGGGGAAAATTAGGTTAAGAAAATTGCATGTGTGACACGTAAAGACATATCTACTCAACTTAGGATGTTTGGCATCCATAACTCAAATATGCGCAGCAGTAGGTGCAGTTGTGATTCTTTGAAAATAAAAAACACACACATTTGCTCACAGGGCTTGAATGAGGCGCACACACTTTGGCTGTTTGTCAGAACACACACACGCCTCATCCTGATCATGGCAAAAGATTGTCTTTGCGTGCAGATCACGGCTTTAATAGAATCTATCATGAGCACATATACAGTAAAGCACAATTTTCCCCATTTTTACCACGATGGAAAGTTTCTTTCTTTCAAAACGAGCAGTTCTATATCTCATGGAGCTGGCTGGAAAACCACTCTGAAAATTGATGGCCCATTATAACCTAATACCGTTACAAATATCTAGAGCAGCATTAAAGTGTTCTTTCCTTTTGAAAATGCGTACTATCTTGACGTTATTCTGACTGACACAGAGCCCAAACCGTCCTTGTTTACTTTTTTTTTTTTAAGTTCAAGCCACTAAATACTTCCTTGGAACATTTAAAGTGAAGGGATTTAAGAGAGACAGTGCAGAGAAGGGGTGGCGGAGGTGTAAAAACCCACAGCTCTCAGGAGAAAAGGTAGAGAAAACAGAGTCGGGGAGAACCGCCACTGAAAGAACAGCAGTAAGTGAGAAAAAGACCGGAGCCAAAGAGCAAATGAATCTGGATGTGAATCAACAGAATGAGGAAACTGAAGAAGGAAAAAACAGTCGGGGAGGAAGGAGGGAGAAGAGAGAGAGTGAGAGAGAGAGACAGAGAGTCAAAGTGCAGAAGGAGAACTGAGTGATTTGGGTTGGAAGTGGGAGCTGGGAGCCAGGGTTGGCAGGGTTTGGTGGAGGAGTGTGGTGGTTCAGAAGTCCTCCAGCGCGAGGCGCCAGTGTGTCCGGCGGGGGCCCTGACCATGAGCTGCCTCACCCCCCCAGAGCCACGGCCACAAACCCCCTTTCCCCCTTCACCACCACCACCACCGCCACCCATCCAACCCAAAACCCACTGGCAGGCAGCGCTTCACTGAAGCTGCTGCTGCTTCTGCTGCATGTTTATTTAATATTCTGAAGAAATTGAAATATCTTTGTGGGTTAACACACATACATACACAATTACATATCACCCACTCACACATACGTACAAGCGCGCATACATTCACACACATTACCACCACAATATATAAATAAATAAAGTCGAGTAATAACGTTCTCTTGATCTGTGGCCAAGAGCGGAGTCGGAGAAAATCTTTTTCAAATGGTGTTTTCAGAAGCGCGGAGGGAGGAGCGTGAATTTCTGACACTGCGTGTCGCCTGAGCGTGTCTCAGTCTAAGAGAACATTCACACGCAAAAGATGCTCCCAGTGCGACAGGAACACAGCAAATCAACCAAACTTTGCTGAAATATTTAAATGAGAGCTGTGAAAAAGAAAAGAAAAATCCACAGGTTAGGCAATTTAGCCACTCTGAGTGTGTGGTCCGTGAACGAGGGCACGTATATGAGGTGTTTGAGAAGTGTTAAATGAACAAATGTGCGTGCCAGCTTTCTTTCTGTGTGCGTGAGTGAATGCATGCACGCACGCACATCCATAATGAGCGTGTGATCATTACAAAGCAATTCCTTCAGACAGAAATCCCTTAAACAGCCTTGGTTTTGGTCTTCATGCTATCCCCCTTCTGTCTCCTCGCTCCTCAACAGCCACCAACCACTGCTGCTGCCAAAAATAACACAGGAGCGCCACTCGAACCCGCGCCTCACCACAGCGCAGCCTGGCCGCAAGAGAAGGATCAAAACACACACAAAAAAGGAAACACATCATATTGTGGAAGGAGGGAAAAAGAGCAGCTCGGGGTTTCAAGATATCTACTGATGACTTTGGCAAGCAAAGAACCACACATACTAACGCATCAGGCCAAGGCAGGGAAAAGGAAAGTGTGTTTGTGGATGTGCGCATACAATTTGGATGAAGTATACTGGAACTGCTAAGAGATGGCATTCATGGCTGATCTCATTCAGTCAAAGATTTAACCACAAGCTCAATAAAAACGCTTACATTATCACATTATAGGTCAATAAATTGGAGCCTTCAGCTGATAAATAAAGTCTCAGAGAATAAGACAAATTAACGCTGAAAGTATGAGTAATGAGGAGGAGGGGGGCTGCACTCCGGTCACAGTTACTCAGGTCAGGGATAAATCACGCTGCTGGGATTGTAGGTTTAGGAGTTCAAATGGGAGGCAGCTTTACTTATTGTCATGGCCGGTTCACTTTGTGTTGCGTTTGGCGAAGCGGGCTTATCCGCACTGACACGCCGATGCCAGTGGACGAAACCTTCAGAGCTCCGGGTCGACAGTGGCCAGCAGGGCTTTACAAGCACACCATCATGGGATTAATTGTTGATCCCCGGAATTAAAGAAAATTCATGGAAAGGTGGAAAATTCTAATAAAACAAAATATTTTATGAAAGCGATGCTACATAATTTGGAAAGGAGACTCTGACATTGTGGCTTCAGATGATTTCAGGACAGTTCCTGCACAGTTCCTTTGGCTAGAGACACGTCTTTCCAAACCAAGCAGGGGAAAAGATCCCAAATACAGAAAGCTGCCTGGCTGTAATATCATGGTAAAAACATTTCCTTGGGTAAATTATTTTTACTGTAATTGTT
>VURO01028832.1:0-10031 GCA_015108175.1 Pelvicachromis taeniatus | reverse complement strand
TCCATGGAGAGGTTTATCTCTAAAAGCTTTCATAATAAACGCTTTGGGGCATATCTAATTTCAAACCCTTATTTTCAGCGTTAGGGTGCTCAGTCCACTAAACGAAAGGAATTTCTCGTGTTGCCACGTCGGTCTGTAGCGGCGATGACAGGTGCTGGATATCCCAGTGACCCGACAGGGAGGGATGTCAGCGTGGGAAATCTGTGGCTAACTGTCGCCCTCTTCTGGTTCATTTGGGAACACCAAATCAGTCCAAAAGGAGCCAAAATACAATAATTCTTATCAAAATCTGTAGCCTACAATTAGGCATATTCACAGTTTATCTACCTTATGCTTATGCAAAACATATAAAACTGTAGAAATTACAATTAAAAAAAATAAAATGCAGGGCCATTTGTTATTTACAGACTAAAACAACTTAAACGTTAAGTAATTCAACGCGATGCAGGACTTCCCTATATTAACTATATTAATACCAATCTGTTTTTAAATCCTCAGCTGCACTTTTAAGACTTCAGCTGGAAGACTGGCTACTGTGAAAGCTATCATTTACCAAAACACTGAACCATGTGCACCGTTGGGAGATGGTGGCGCCGACAGAAGACAGCAGGCGGAGCTGAAGATGAAGCTGCCACGCAGGGGAGAGATGAGGACCACTGAGAAAATTCATGGACGAAGGACAGAGGACATGCAGGGGGTTGGTGTGACAGAAGACGACGCAACAGCAGATGGTTCGTCTGGCGCCCCCTACAGGGAGCAACCGGAAGAAGAATCTGAATCTTTGACCTCTCTGATGTGCATAAATACCTGGATTGACGCCTGTTGTGCACTTTTGCCTCTACCACCCATATAAAGACATGTTTCGTAAAATCTCTGCGTTAAACGTGCCAAAACAGAAGTTTAGCAGCGAGCCGCTGACGTCATATCCCCGCGCCAGAGAACTCCGCTGGTGTAAGTCTGTCGGGGCGGCAGTGACGGGGGGGCTTCGCTTTATGCTGTCGCCTCATCATCTGTAAGGGGAAACAGTAAACAGCGTCTGATGAAAGCAAGTGTCTGTTTTGGTGGGGGGGATCTGCCATCCGAAACCGACCGGCTCTGTCTGCATGAAATAGGGAATGAACGACGAGACAGCATCGGACAGCTGGAAGAGAAACTCCGGGTGCTCCAGGTAAAGCTAAGCTAACAGCCCCCGGTCAGTCCGCCACACTCCTCCTCCGGAAACAAACACGAGAAGGCTGACTTTTAGTTTCAGAAACAGACGTAAACACGGGATTGTAGGTGCTAGCATTTTTTCCTGACAGCTGCACATTGCAAAACTGGGCATCGGGGCTTCTGCAGACTTAAACGACATCCATGCTGTTTTACTCTGTTTCCACACTGCGTTAAGACTCGGCGATAATAAAGCGGCTGCGCTCACACTGAAAACCATTGTAAGCTCCCCCCTTTTCCATAGAAAGTGACTATTAATGAATAATTAGATCATCGGTGGCTGTATTGACCTACAGCTCGTGCATTAAGCGGGAAATTCTAAAGAAACTCCACAAAAGAAAGTTGTGGTGGTGGTCCCATGTCTGAGAATTTGAGCTTTTGTACTAGAAACACTGAAGGATGCCTTTCATTACTAAAGCACATTACTGTGGACTTGAGGAAGGGATGTCTGTGTAGATTCTCAATAATCCAGGTCATCGTAGTCTAAGGAGCTTGGAAAGAAAAGCGACTGGACTTCTTGAAGATGTTTCAGCTTTCATCCGAGAAGCTTCTTCAGTTCTAAGAGCAGTTAATGGAGAGTGCCAGATTTTAAGCCACTATTGATCATGTACCTCATCACATGAGCCAAGGTGTGAAAGGGGGTGTGGGCCATTATCAGCAGAGGTTTCCAGTGACTCCATTGTGAGACCTTGCCCCACCCTATCATGTGACTTACTGAGGTCAACTGACACAAGATGTGAGTGGGTGGTAAGGCTCTCAAAACTGGATTATAGGTGGCAGAGAGTTCAAAGATGGTGCTTCACAGTGGACATAGATGGCTTCTTTCACTCCTCTTTCAAACCGTCTGTCTTCTTTGTGGAAAATCTGAACATTGACGTCCTTGAAAGAGTGACCTTTGACCTTTAGATGCAGCCCTACAGCTGAGTCTTGTCCTGTCGAGGTGGCTCTTCTGTGTTGTGCCATGCGTTTATGAAGTGTTTGATTTCTTCAATGAGAATGAAGCACAACTTTGCACAGATCTTTTCTGATCATTTTTGGAGACATATGTTTTTATAGAGATCAGACTTTGAAAACATTGTGTTTTCTTCTTTTTACTTTGTTTTTTCTTCCACTCTTCTGTCAACATTATTTGACCTTTCTGCCAACTTTCAGGGGGATTTAAGATCTAATTTATTGGGGAATTTCATTTAATTGGTGAATATAAGCATAGATATACGTAACTATAATTGTTTCTGTAACTCTAATGTGTCCATGTCCTGTTCCAACCTGTTTTGTTCTACTTTTGAAGACGGAGAATTCAAAATATTTAGAACAACTGGCAAAAAATATAGTTGCCTGTAATATTTAGTGAGATTTTTGCTCTCCAAATAGTTTTTGTTTTAATTTGTAGGAGCTTTTCTGTTGCTACAGACAACTTTCAGTCAACTTTATTGTCGACTCTGCGATGTGTACAGGACATACACAGGATCAAAGCGTTGACCCACGGTGTTCAACTAGAGCAAATAAAAAATTGAATAAATATAGGTATGGAAATAAATAAGCGATAACAAAGTAAAACTATGAAGTTACACACAATATATTAAATCCTATTTTTTTGGTTGGTATGAAAAGGTGTTTCTGGAGAGTTTGTCTCATGCAAGGTTTTTCTCTTATGTAGTATTGAGCAAATGCTGGCTGTGAATCCCGGAAAGACGCCCATCAGTCTGCTGCAGGAGTATGGAACGCGGATAGGCAAGACCCCAGTGTATGACCTGCTGAAGGCCGAGGGACAGGCCCACCAGCCCAACTTCACGTTCCGTGTCTCCGTTGGAGAGATCAGCTGCACCGGCCAGGGGCCCAGCAAGAAGGCAGCCAAGCACAAAGCAGCTGAGGCTGCTCTGAAAATGCTAAAGGGAGGCCTCGGAGGTCCTGCCGGAGTTGGTATCGGAGTAGACGGGTTTATTGGGGTTGATGTGTCTACTGATGCAGATGGGTCAGTTTTTTGTTTTCTTATGAAACAACCTCTTTACAGTTAAAATGAATTTTAAAAGTTTATCCATCCAGCTTATTCTGCTTTAAGCATCTAATAAGCAGGCCAACGTGAATGTTAAGAAGAGCATTTCAGTACTTGACTGAGGTTTGTGTGGTTTCACTGTTTCCTTTTTTAATCTCTCTCTCTCTTCTCAACGTCTGTGTAGTGCCCAGTCAGAGATGAAGACCACAGGCACTTCACAGCAGTCTGAATGCAACCCTGTAGGGGCTCTGCAGGTAAATAAACGTTTCATTTTGCTGGCATTATTTCTGCATCTTATACATTTTCCAACTTTTGGTTTCTTTTTTGTTTTGTTCTGCAAGGAGCTGGTGGTGCAGAAAGGATGGCGTTTGCCAGAGTACACAGTCACTCAAGAGTCTGGCCCAGCACATCGCAAAGAGTTCACCATGACCTGCAGAGTGGAGAGATTTGTAGAAATCGGTACGTTGCTTTGTTTCAATCTCTCAGCCTGCGTGTGTGTGTGTGTGTGTGCATGTGTGTGTGTGTGTACCATGTTTACATATCTGTGTGGGGACCAAAAATTGGAACGTTACTATACTCGTGGGTCCAAAATGGGGGTTTGAGGGCATTTTTGAGACTCAAAATATGGTTTCAGGGTTACAGTTAAGTTAAGGGTTAGGCATTCATTTTTGCTGGTTAGCGTAAGCTGCTAGGGAAAGCATTATGTCAATTAGATGTCCCCACAAAGATATGAAAACACGACTTTATGTGTGTTTGCTAATGAAATATTATTGATAGAAAACAGCTTAATATATCTATTGTTACGCCTTTCACACTGGTCGACTAATTTATGACTTCCCTTGAGTTGCTCTCTTGATGCATAAAAACTTAAGCATATCCTTTGGTTTCTGATGCAATCTCCTCTTCCTCACCAGGAAGCGGTACGTCTAAGAAGCTAGCCAAGAGAAACGCAGCAGCTAAGATGTTATCACGCATACATGATGTCCCCGTAGATATGAGGACCAGCAATGATGCTGATGCAGAAGAGGATACATTTACTATGGTGAGAGTAAAACGCTCTTACACTGACTGACAAATGTTTATTAAGCATCATTCGAGGAATTAAGAGTTCATTTCCACGTAGTAACAAAATAATTTTTTTTAATTCTCTTTTTCTGTTTTTCCTGAAGCATTATTAATTTAGCAAAAGCTCTGACTCATGTCCCGTTGTCACTCTTCTAGCTCACGAATATCGCACATAATGACATTGTCCATTAATCCCTGCATGCACAGAACATGGGCAGCAGAGCGGAGTCGGGTAAAAGCAAAAGCTTCAGCTGCACGTGGGACTCTCTGCGTAACTCTGCCGGTGAGAAGATTCTCCAGCTTCGCAGCCACCCTCTGGGTATGCCTACTGACTCCAACTTCTGCTCTTTGCTCAGTGAACTGTCTCTGGAGCAGCGCTTTGACGTCAGCTACCTGGATCTAGGTGAGTTCGCAGACCGTACCTGTCACACTTCTCTCTAGCGTTCTCGCATTGTTGTTGAAAGAAGGATGGTGTTCAAAGGGTGAAGAGAAAGTTGGAGCCATCAGCGCCACTGCTGATGCGTCTGCCGACAGGAAGAGCTGCATTTCTGTTAGTATCTGTTAAATATGATAATTCAGTGGAGCTTTCACTCTGCTGCTTAAGATCAAACTTGTTAGGTTACAAAAATTGCTTTCACATCTGGTTTGCACCATCTGCACACGCTACTTGCAGAGCATAAAGGGTAGATTTTGATGTCATGCCAAGAAACAAAAGGCGAGCTGTGGTGTGGTCGTTATTACTGTCAGCAGATATTGAGGAAGTAGCCACTTGTTATCTTGGTTTTATGTAGAAGCATTTTTTTTTTTTAATGTGGACAGCTCTTCACAGAAACAGCAGAGTTTAAAGTGGCAGCTTTACATTTATGAGTCGAATTATTGACATTTGTTTGTTATCTCTGTTATCTCTGCGCGATTTAGCTGTGTAATCAGCACACACTTTTCTTTTTTTGTAATATTAATACCCGTCTCTGTCATTATTTTATCCTCTACAAACAATGATTAATGAAATCGTGACAAAAGCGTTACTTTTTCTCAAAATATGCAGTAGATGAGGATCGTTATTAATATTCTAATAGTTACAAAGAATATTCTTTCACTCTATCCTAATAGATGTTTTAGTTACAGTAGTTTTGATCATATTATTATTATTCCTCTATATATTAACAGTACATTAAATTAGATGTACACTATCAAAAACAATCTTAGCTGTCAAATCTTTCATCGTGAAATACACCATACATATGCTATGATTTTACCGTATATCTGCTAGTAGTGGCCTGTCTCTTATTGACGCCCGTTTTTAATAAACGCTGGATTTGAAAACATTTCAAGACAGATAGACGCCGGTCTCTAATAGTAGCCGGTCTCCTTTAAGCACCTGCCTTTTCCGTACGCTGCTACTCTTTTCGTACCATCTGGGCGACCGCCCTCCTGCAGTAAATCATACGGCCAATACCTTTTCATGTCAAAAATGCTTTGTCATTGGATGCTGTCGAGGAAGGAAGAAAGTCAAACCGTCCAATCTGTCTGAGAAGGGAATAAGAGCCGCCAGGCCGGCCAAATCATTTTTTGAATAAACGCCGGGGTCACTATTGGAAGATATACGGTATTTCAAAAGCAGCAGTAAACTTGTAAAAATCTATTTTATAATGAATGAAACTGTCGCGATTTTGTGTTTTGTTCTTGCCGTTCTCAGAGGAGCGCAGTCTCAGCGGCCTGTGTCAGTGTCTCGTGGAGCTCTCCACGCAGCCGATCACCGTGTGTCACGGCTTCGCCCCAAACGTAGACGGTGCCCGAGCCAACGCAGCCCACAATGCACTGCAATACCTCAAAATCATGGCGGGAGGGAAATGACGAGCGTGTCAGCCCCTCCCCCCCCGCAGACTTGAACTCACCACTACAAAATGCCATCTTAAATTTCTACTCTGGATGACGGCGGCACTTTTGTGATGAACTCAAATAACATGGATTACCTCAAATTTACAAATGAAGACTCTTTATGCCCCAATATGTTTTTAAAAGTCCTATTGATACCTGATAATTGCCAATTAAGATTTAGTTGCCCAACAAAAAAAATCACTTGAGATTTACAATATTTATCACTAATTATGTCTTTTTACTTTTTTTTTGTATCACCCTCTTTGTTTTCATCTGAATTTATAAATGGTGCTATGGTGGCAAAGTCAACGTTGCTAATAACTCGAAAGGAAATTGTGATGCAGTGCAAACGAGCAGGGCGCGAAAGGTCTGAAGAAAACTGAGTGGAGTCGTCCGTTCACTGCTGCTTCGTTAAATCCCTGTTTTCATGCACGGACGTAAAAAGACCCCAGACCTGATGAAAAATTCAGAAAAAGAGACTGCTGTGTTATTAGCATAGGACAATCATCGTGAAGATTGACCATTTTACACAAAAGTGTTTGAAAATGTTGGTTTTAATACAAACATAGTTCCCCTGTTACGCTCATTTACATGCTTGTTCTCTGTTGAGTCTGTTAGAGTAGGTTTATATGATTTAATGTTGAATAAACACATTATTTGTGGCTACACCTTTTGTCGCCCTCTCTCTGAAACAGTCCACTTGTATTATTGTGCAGCCCTTACAATAGACCTGTTCCGATTGGTCAGTTGAACTTGAATCCGCATTCCTTACGCTGGTATCTGAAATCCCAGTGTCTTTATAATAATGTTTTTAATTTTGGGGGGGGGGAGGTTCTGTAACTTTGGTGTTAAATCAGCTGGAAATGGTTTTATTTACTGTATATCTGCTAGTAGTGGCCTGTCTCTTATTGACACCCGTTTCTAATAAACGCCGGGTTTGAAAACATGTCACGGCAAATAGACACTGGTCTCCAATAGTAGCCGGTCTCATTTAAGCGCCGGTCTATAAACGCCGATCTCTACTACTATTGGAGACGCCGGTCTCCAATAGTAGCCGGTCTCATTTAAGCGCCGGTCTATAAACGCCGATCTCTACTACTATTGGAAGATGTACAGTAATTAAATCTCTCACATTGCTGTGTCCTATTTCTGTGGAAATTAAAGCGAGTCACTGGGTCTTCAGTTCTTCAGATGCTTATAGAGGGGTAAAATAGTTTTACTATATATAATCAGCAGAGGCAGCTTCCCATTTACTGAGGATGCATCAGTGTGTTATGTAGTGACATAGATTAGTCAGTGTGTTTCAGAACAACTACTTTTGGCATGTAGGCAAACCCTTTTTTTTAACTTTCCAAACAGTTTACACACAAACAAAGCTAAGCAACCCCCAGAACAATGTTAGAGGCTCTTACTTTTAACCCCTCCCAAATTAAAGCTGTCTTTCTCGACAGCGCTGTGCTCTGAACGTTTGGCTGTGTTATCTCAAAAATTAGGTATAATGTTTTGGAAAGTCCGTTATGAGTTGCCGTCATGTAGTTTCACGATGTGTCACACTCTAATTTTTTTTTTTTCTTCACACTTTATGTTAAGAAGTTTGCAAATTCATTTGTGTTGAGATAAAGACAGTTTTGTGTTGGCAGGAAAAGGAAGCAGTGCAGTGAGTGTTACAATAAAGGTCTGTTCTTGTCAACATTACGCTCACTTAAAGCTTGCGTTAAGCTTTTGATATCACAGAACAGACAAAGCCATCATGTCTTCCAAGAATATGAGAACATTCCCCATCATTTTCCTGTGTTTTTCTGTTGATGCAACTGATAAGTTTCCAGATCAAAGCTGACGATCGGCTTCCAGAGTATGCTCTGTATCTGCCTGCTGTGTCACTTCTCTTGCCTTACGCTCTTAGTTGGTAAAATGCTGTGAAGTCATTTATTAAAGTAATTTTTTTGCACAACTTGAGAAAATATCTGTCGCTCAATGCAGGATGGACACATTTGTGCAGTTTTATTCACACGGACATCAAGTTCAAGGTGCATGAAAGTGACGGTGACGCTGACATTAAACCTGTGTGACTCCGCAGCTGTGATACAAAAAGAATAAATGTTAGCTCCATAGGAATAGTTTTTGCAGTCTTTCACCTGTATTATGACTAGATTGCCATTTAAATTAAATATTGTCCGCTGTCTACTTATTTACAATACAATACGCTCTTAAATATGAGCACAATAGAAAAACTCACTGGAAAAAACTATAAAATCTTGACATGAGCAAGTCTTACAGTACAATGATATCACTTTGATAGAAAGTCCTCGCCAGAGTTTTACAAACTGATTCAGTGAAAGCAAGCACTGCCGTACATGCTGTTTGCATGAGCTTTCTGTCATCTGCTGTGTCTGTCTGATGAGGAGCTGACTTCTTCGTCTGCGTAGCCGCTGCTGTCCGACTGCATACTGTCACCCCGGACAACTTCACCTATACAAGGGCGCAAAGTCACAGTCAGATATGTTCTCCAAACTCTGGGAAGTGCAGCACAAGTGCAGCAGCACACTGACCTAAATAGGCAAAGAAAGTCACACCCGCACAGCTGCTGGTGTATACATCTGTCAAGCTCTCGTGTGATGCTGAATTCATTTTCATGTCAGGCATGTAGACATGTTCAAGATGACCTGGTGAAGTTCAAACTGAGCATCAGAATGGGAAAGAATGTTGATTTACATTAAGTGACTTGGAGCATGGCGTGGTTGATGGTGCCAGATGGTCTTTGCATTTCTAGGGTTTATAGAGAATGGTGCAAAAAAGACATTCCATGTCCCAATTGCCAGTCTTGGTAGCCGGGGATTGGTCCGCCAGCACCTCCGCTCCTGGCCACTGTCCAGCACACATTGCACCCAACCCCTACCGTGCCTCCTGCGGGTGGTGGGTCTGCAGGAAGATGGGCCCATGTCCCTTTTTCGGGCTGTGCCCGGTCGGGCCTCATGGACTAAAGCCCGGCCACCAGACACTCGTCCTCGGGCACCCTCCTCGGGCCTGGCTCCATTTACTGGTCGATCTACATCCCTACCCTCACCTATGATCACAAGCTGTGGCCGAAAGAACAAGATCGCGGATACAAGGGGCGGAAATGGGTTTCCTCCGAAGGGTGTCTGGACTCTCCCTTAGAGATAGGGTGAGAAGTTCGGCCACCCAGGAGGGGCCCAGAGTAAAGCCGCTGCTCCTCCACATCGAAAGGAGCCAGTTGATGTGGTTTGGGCATCTGACAAGGATGCCTCCTGGACGCCTCCTGGGTGAGGTGTTCCGGGCATGTCCCACCGGGAGGAGTTCCCGGGGCAGACCCAGGACATGCTGGAGAGATTATGTCTCTCAGCTGGCCTGGGAACGCCTTGGTGTTCCCCCGGACAGGCTGGAGGAGGTGGCTGGGGAGAGGGAGGTCTGGGCTTCTCTGCTTGGGGTGCTGCCCCCACGACCCAGCCCCGGATAAGCGGAAGAGGATGGATGGATGGTGCAAAAAAGAGAAAATAAGCAATGAGCAGCAGTTCTCTGGGTGAAAAATGTCAGAGGAGAATGGCTAGGCTGCTTTGAGCTGACAGAAAGCCAGCAGTAACTCGAATAACGACTCGTTACAACCAAGCCTTGCAGAAGAGCATCTCTGAACACACAACACATCGGACATTGAAGCAGAAGGACTAGAGCAGCAGAAGACCACACCTGGTACTCAGGCTGGACAATAAAAGATTGGAAAAACTTTGCCTGGTCTGATAATCCTCGATTTCTGCTGAGGCCTTCAGATGGTGTGCTCAGATTCTGATGTACAGTATTGTTCAAAATAATAGCAGTACAATGTGACTAACCAGAATAATCCAGGTTTTCAGTATATTTTTTATTGCGACAT
>VURO01028831.1:0-13715 GCA_015108175.1 Pelvicachromis taeniatus | reverse complement strand
TTAATGATATAATTGTTACTGCTAAGCAGCTTAAATTAGTTTTGCATTTACGGAGGTTGGGTGTTTATCTCTGTCTATGAGTGAGTGTATGTCTACGTGGGGGGTGTCTGGATGAATTAAAGGGTAAAAACCAGTGTTAGTAAAAAAGTTGAAAACTTACGGTCGTTTTATGATAGGCCATTTCCACCTTACAAAGCCGGCAAACGACTGAATCACTTCCTTTTCGGTTAAAATATCCCCATACTGTAGAACTGCGTGTTCGGGAGGAGTGGTTTAAGACGACATGTTACTGCTACTCGTTGCCGCCATGTGTTTTTTTTGAAAGTGACGACGCATCAACGCAATTTTTTTTTACGTCGACATAATCGATTACGTCGATGCGTTGTCCCAGCCCTAGTTGCTAGTAGACATCTATATGTTTATCCCAGATTTTTCCATGATAACAGCCGCAGTTATGGACATAAAGTGACTTGAAAGAAGTTCTGATACCTTCCTGTGCTAATGATCAGACTTTTTTTTTAACAACCTTTCCACTTATCTCTCCCCAAGCTGTTAGTTTGTCCCCTGATGCTACACACTCATTTCATTTCTTGCCTCCTCATGTGTATCTGTTCAGGTAGGGGTACGCCTAGGCCTGTTGACGGTTGGGGTTTCTGTCCCTAGCGATTTAAGCTACTCAGCTCCCGTCATGGTCCCTACAATGCGGTAGGATTTATCCAAGGATGTGTTTGAAATGACACCTTCAGCGCAGTATGTTACAACACCTTAATCCATAGTGGGTATACAGGAGATGGAGAGTAAAAGAGAGAGATTGCGGTCAAAAAGGACAAGAATAAAGTTGCGGGAATAAAGGCAAAGAGAACAAGGAAGACGAAAACAAGGAGAAAGAGCGCAGAGAGTTAGGGAGAATGACTTTGAAAGTGAAAATGGATTACATGCTGCGTACAAATGTTGTCATCAACCAGTTTTAAATTCATAACCTCTATTCCTGTGAGACTTTCTCATGTGTTTTTGAGGCATGACCTAAACATTGATTTCTCTACCTTCTAATTGCAAGAAATTCACATTAAAAAAATGTTTTTTTTTTTATGCATAACAACATTATACGTCTCTATGCCGTTTGCATTCACATTCTTCTTGTTGCTTACACTGTGTGCAGGTGTCTAGCCCTTTAGAGAAAGGTGTAGTGAAACTAATATTACTCCATTTGATGACAACTCATTACATTGCTGTAAGTGCACTGCAACCTTTCAAGTGTGTGTGTGTGTGTGTGTGTTTGTTTTAATAGAAATAAAGGAATAAAATGAATGAATGTAATTAATGAACAGGGAAAAGTGTCACCAACAGTCACAGTCAGTTTGGTGTGAAATCAGAATATATTAAGCTCATGTAAGCAAATAAACCGAACTCCTTGAAGTAATGGTCATTTCGACAGGTAACTAATGCAGTAATCTCACTACCAGCAGTGGATTGCATTTCTTATTATTAGGCTAAAGATAAGCAGGGTTTAAAAATCCACTAAAAAGCCACTGCAGTGCCATACAGACTGAATAAAAATAAAAACCCTCTATATACCCTCTATAGCTTATATTACATCTAATACACAATGTTAACCTTCGCCCAGTGCAATTTTCCTGATATATAACAAAGTATTTTAGCAGTTTTGCCACACTGGCAAAATGTTGGTTGATTCAGTAAATCTGAGATTAGTGTCAGTGATATTTTTAACATTCAGCTCCACTGGTTATTTAATACTTTTAAATGATCAGAACCAGTGGATGTGAAAATGTGTTGCACAGTTGTTCAGAAAATGACTGCAGAGCGATGGTGGGATTCCTCCACTCAATCCTACTTTCACCTCCTGCTGTCCTATCCCCCAGCCTCTCCCCACTTCATCCAGCCTATTTTCTGCCTGTTGAGTTCTTAAGGAAAATATCTCTCCTGACCACACATCACGCTTTAATCTCATTTGTGCTCCTTTTTTCACAGCAACTCCAGAGTCGGCAGTGACTGGTTCAGAGTATTTGCAGTACTTTCGCAATTCCCCGTGGGGTTGAACTTTTTTTTTTTTCTTCTTTTTTTTTTTTTTAACACTAATTCTGTGTTTGTGGACGGCCTTTAGTCCCATGATCACAATAAGGAAACTAATTTAAAAAGCTTCCAAGTGTAATCTTTTAAGCTACACCTCTCATCCATAATACCTCTCCTGTGACTGCCTGTAAAGGGCTATTTAAGATGCTTGTTTCTGAGACTTAGACATTTCTTGATCACTCTGATCTTATTTAGAGGGGCTTAGCTGTCTTTCATTCAGCGAGATCTTAGCAGGGTAGAGTAGCATGATTAATATATGCAGTTAGGTTAAGAAGTGTTTGGACAATGACACAATTGTTATAGTTTTGCTTCTGCACACCACCACAGAGTTTAGATCAACCAAGATGTGAGTGAGGAGCAGACTTTCAGCTTAATTTCCAGGGGTTTAATAAAAGCACTGTATGTGTTTAGGAGCTACAGCAACTTTTATTCATAGTTGCCCAGTGTCACCTAAATATAATTGGACCAGTGACTGAGGATTTATCCCTTATTATTTCACAACGGCCTAAGCAGATAAAAGATCTAGACTTGATTTCAAATAATAAACTTAAATCTTTTAGCTTTTCATTGGAACTGAGGCCCAAAGAGATGTTGCTGCAAGCGAAGCAGGCCATTATTAGACTAAAACATCTAAATAAATGTATCAGAGATCGCAAAAAAACAAACCGATCCATAATTTGGTAGATTTTTAAGACAGAAAGAATGCATTGTGCAGCTTGTGCTGCAGAGAGGTGGACTAATATCCTCTTTCTGCTTCGCCTAAGAAGGATAAAAATGCGAATTGGATGGCTGTTGGTCCTTAAAACCTTAAAGGTCAGTACTGAACCTGTTATGTCTCGGAATCCATTTCATATAATTGCCACTGATACTGCATATTAGATCATAAAATAAAAGGAAATGTTATGCATAGACTGAATGTGTTAACTGTTTTGCCATCTTTTTGTTTTTAGCTACTAAAAGTGCAAGCATACATATAACTCCTGTGGAAACACCGGATATGTTTAAGCTAACCACTTTCGATTCAGGTTCGGGAAATTACTCTCAGCAAAATGAGTCGCATTCTGTCCTGTGGAAAATGTAGCACCGGAGCAGAGGCAAAGAGAGAAAATGAGAAAAGGAAGGGAGTGTTATTTTGGGAGAAAAGAGAGGGGATCTAATCCAGAGCTATTCTCCCTCTTCTCAGTCATTGCTGCCTCCCCAGACAGATTACTGGGCTTTGAAGGCACCCTCCAAAGAGGCAGATTTTTAAAATGGGGGGCCATTGGTGAAATGGAGAGGGGAGCTGGGGTGGAGAGGGGATAGGATATATCTCAGAGAGGAAGATTAGTATTGCTCCACAGTCTTGTGTGTCTGTATGTTTGTGTGTAGGGAGGGGCTGTTGTCAGACAGAGAGTGACAGAATGAGTCTTTATCAATGTATGTTTGTGCACTTCCTGTTTCATGTGCAGGGACTTATTCCTAGTGTTATATGTCTGAAAGGTATGACAGTCTCTCCTGTCCATCCATTTCTTCCTACTTTCCATCTTTACCCTCCTGTTCTTCTTTCCTTCCTTCTTTCCTCCCCTCCGTCCTCCCACTCCATTCCCCTGTGACGTGGTATAGTTATAATCCACTCAGACATGTTCTGATGTTTTTTTTTTTTCTTTTTCTGCTTTCTGTTGAGTGTTGGTACTCACCCACACACTCTCTTTCACTCCATCTCTCTAAATCCCTCACTCTGTCTATTTCGACTTTCCCTAGAGAGACAGAGAGAGAGGGAGAGAGAGAGAGAGAGAGAGAGAGAGAGCACTACTGTATGGTCTGGTATTTTTGTGGCAGCCATTATGTGAATCTGCTGTTTGTTTGTCTTTGTTTGTTCACTGTGTAGCCAGTAAAGATGTCATGATAATGTGTCTGTGTGCTTTGCTTGTGTGCACATTCATCTGCAGTACAGTGCATCTATTTTGTCAGATGAAGAGTAAATATTGTATCTCTATGTATCTTCGAATGTAACAGTTTGTACACTGGGTGTGCGTCGCTGTGTGTCTGCTGGGCGCTGTGTGGTCCACAGTGGGTGTTCCCTGTGCAGTGCAGGCCAGGTGTTTCTCTTCTCTGCTTCTTTGCCTCCTAGTGCTCGGCAGACGGTCTGATCTCAGGACAAGCTGTGAGCATGTTTGTTCTGATGGGTTGTGGTTTTCTTTTCGCCTGCCCGTTAAATGGAAAGGTCAGTTTAATGTGTTTAATTGATACCGCTTTGTGTGTCGCATAATTCCTTTGCAGACTAATAACATAAATGTGCCGTTTTAGCTGCAGACAACACCTCCTGACAGTAACGTGATCACTCGCTAAAAGAAGATTATGTAAAGGAAAGTCTGTCCATAAAAACTGTTATTACACGTGACATTTATGACTTAATTTATGAGTTTATGGTCTCGGTTATTCCATTCCACTCCTCATCAGTATAGCATAACCATTTAGAGGAAAGCAGACAATAGTAGTATTAATACTTCCTGGTTTTCAATCAGATCCACTCTCATGTGTCACCTGTGGCTCCAGAAACTCAAGATGGCAACAGGGGACAGAGGAATTGATCTACTCATTTGTCTTTCGTCAGGTTAATCCCCCCAGTGTCTGATGAATATGAATATGTGCTTGCTGGTGGTGTGTATTCTCTGTTTTCATGTTTCCTGTTATTTAAGCCTCCGTGCACATTTTTTGGCTACACGTCTTTTGCTTTGGATGCTAAATTAGATTCAGCCTGGAGTCGCACAAAAGATTAGACACATGGTGTGGGCACTGACGCCATGCATCTCTCCTATTGCAAATGTTTCCCATTTATTGCGGTGTGATCTATGACTACCAATGAATGGATGAGAGATTCAGGTCACACTCTCCATTTCTGTCATTTTCTGCTTCGTTCTTGTTGGTTATCCATTCATTGTTGCAGAGTAAAACCTAAACACTTCTGTCTTAGTGAGTGAGCCATAGTTTTCTGCTGCGAGAATACCCACAATGCAACAGTCTGCATGGCTAATCCTATTGGCTGTCGATGAAACATCAACATTCTGCAGTATGCGTCACTGCTGAGCAGAGTGCCAGAACAAGACGAGACTAAATGCTTAACTACACCTTAAGCTTGTCAGATATGAATGAGCTGGAGACCGTAGAATGGAGCTGGGCCTTAATTTTTGGCTTTTTGTTAGTTTGCAGGGACGTGCACGGTTTTCTGTGCAAGAGAGTATGTGTGTCTACATTAAGTTATTATCAGAGACTGCGTGGGTGTTGTTTGAGCGGTGAACCTCCCCTCTCTTCCACTGAAGTTGAATTAGCAGAGCTTATGGAACGATTTCATGTTAATGCTGCCAAATACAGTTCCTTAATCTGCCGCGATTCCCTGTGCAGCATGGTCTTACTGCTTAAGAATACCCTGATTACTCTTCTATCGCATACATGAACTTTTACTTCTCCCTGAGTTAAAAGCAGAAGTGGCGAGAGGTTTTTGGAGAGCTGGAAGACCCACAGGGAAGAGAAGTTATTGGAGATGCTGTATGTCAAAAAAGATGAGAGAGGTTTATTAGAAAACAAAAAGGAAAGAAAGAAAACATAAAGACTGCTTTTGTCAGAATGACCTGTACATTACAGGTTCTTTAGACTTTTCAGTCATGTGAGTGGTGTAAAAAACCTGGAGAGCAAAACACGGTTTCATCAAGCCAGCACTATAAAGCTGTAGCACAGGTCAATTTCCATTCGTTTCAAGCCCCCGAATGAAAGATGAAAAACTAAGCTATATGAAAGGTGACATACACATTTCAATCACCAAAACAGGACCTGCATGAATATCACTTTGGCAACATCCATGTAGATCTCATGCCGAATCCCTCCCATTACACTGTTGCCCCGTTGAAGCATGCAAAAATGACACTTACAGTTATTTTCTGATCATAGTGCTGCTGTTTTGTGGGGGAAGGACAAGAAATGCTTCAATCAGACCAGGCTGAGTTCTGTTTAGCTACCTGCCTGGGTTTTTAGCTTTGCCAGGATTCTTGTGATGAGGGTGTTCTAATATGATATAAATGTAATCAAAACTAATACAAAATGTCAGTTTGCAAAAACTCACCACTGATAGTGTGGTTGGAGTGCAGAAGGAGAAAGATGCGTGCACATTAATGGACATAACCTACCCGACACTTGACTAGCAGCTGTGAACAAAACGAGCGGCAAATAAATGTGTCAAAAACAGCTAAAAAGAGCCCTTTTTGCACTCCAGGTGTGCGTTCCCGTAAGTATGTGACATCAGGGGAAAACCCCGATGTCACACGTCGCATTTCCTCAATGATAACTACTTCTGATTAGCTGTTTATTTCAAACTACATCAACTTGCAGAACCATCAGAAAGCAGCTATGCATTGTGATTTCTAATTAGCAACATACACGGCAACAATGCCACACACACAAAATAAGTATAATTTACCTTCACTGACTTGGTTACATGGATAGGCAAGAGGGGGGTAAGGAACAGAAAGGGGGCAGAGGCAGTAGAGGGGGTTTGGGGCTCGGGATTTAATTTCCGCTTTGCACTGTGAGATAAGTCGAGCTTAATGAGCTGACAGAGAGAGTCGGGGTGAGTGGAGGAGCTATGAGAGCTCTGCCTCGGAGAACAAGGGAGTGAAGAGGAAGGGCAAGAATGGAGGAGGAGGGTAAATGATTGTGGACCTTGGGGGTATCTTGCCAATTCTGTCAGGCCTAATACGTGATGAGAAGGAGAAGTGATGAAGAAGACAGAGGTAGACATCTTCTCCCTCTTTGTGCCATTGTGTGTATATGTACTTGTATTACTCCACAGTATGGAGGCAACTCTAAATATCATAAATTTGAAGATTTTAGTGCTAATCCTGGGTTTGGGTCAAGGCTAGGGTAAAGGCTAAGCTTAGGAAAGTAGGAGCAGGTTTGAAGATATTTCTCCAGATAATGAATGTGTCAGTGTAATTTCCCCTGAAGTGACGGAAGCCCAGCTAAGTGAGCACATGCAGGTGAGCGCATGCTTTCAGCCAAAGTGTAGAAAGCCCAAGTTCAGTTTTTAAGGAGGTATTGAATGATTTAAACGTTTGGTATTCTCCTGTGTATGTGCGAGTGCCCGTCTGTGTGTGTGTTTGTGTGTCCATAGAGACTCTGAGATGAACACTACTGATTCATCTTATGCTGACAGTAGCTTCAGGATTTTTTGCTGAAAGCAGCTTATTTTACTGTGTGTGTGTGTGTGTGTGTTTTTCCGTTTGTGAATATGTTTACTTCTGTTTTTAAAGGATACCTAGAGTTGTCTCGTAGATAATTCAATTTGTAATATTAATTGAACTTCGTGTACTAATTTTACACTGGGGAGAATGCTATAGAGAAATGCTCGACGTGAAGTGAGGGAAGTGAAACCAAAACCAACAACTAACTTGGGACGCTTTGTTTTTCCTGTTTCCTTAATGAATGTGTCTGTTTGTGTGACTGTTTCCACTCAGCTGCCTGTTCTAAGCAATCCTGGCCTGGGGCTAAATTAGCTTTTCCTTCCTCTGCAATTACAACTTTCCTGCATTTTATTAAAAAATGACTGACTGGTGGTGGTTGAAAATCATAGCAGTGTGAATTTAACAGGTCTTTAGGCGAGAGGTTGACAGCTGCATGGAATAATAGAATAGTGTTGCCTTGAAAACGGCTGAAAGCACTCTTGGGCTTGAAAAAGCCGTCCCAGTGCTGTTTGTGTGTGCTGACACTAGGAGCTCTCCTTGGTACTGGAGGCACCGTGGGCTCCGTTTGTTTCCACTCGCAGCCCTTTCCTTTTTTAAGACAACTCCTGAGCTGTATTGACATCGCCTCACATTATTGCAAGGTGCCAATAAATCCTCCCTTTATTAGACCTCGCGTATTGATCCATGTTTTTTCCTCTTCTCAGATCTCTAACTCGCTCTGCCCGTTTCAGCTTAATCCTTGCAATTTTTTCCTCCTGCTTTTGCCTTCTTCATCATTTGGAGGGAAATGTCAAGCTCTATCTCTGTCGCAACTCTGGGAGCTACGTAGAGGGAGAAGGGGGCTTTCCGATGGAGGAGGGGGGAGGGGAGAGATGCCATGACCCGCTTTTTCTGGGGCTTAACGTGAGAGATTTGCTTAAATGCCAGCAAGGCTTTGATGCTGGTATATATGGGACGGAGGCAAAGGGAATGATTTTTACATTTTTACTGTTATCAAGGTCCGAAAAAATATTCATATAATTATTGCTTAGCATGCATCGACAGTACTTTGAACCCCTTTGAAAGCATACACTTGAGAGTTGATGCTTTCCTTTGTGTTGCTTGATGCTGATATACTGTTGCATGCACACATGGGCACATATCTAAATCTGCTAAAACAGGTGGGAGATAAGCTTGAATGATTTGCTGTGTGTGTGTGTGTGTGTGTGTGTGTGTGTGTGTGTGTGTGTGTGTGTGTGTGTGTGTGTGTGTGTGTGTGTGTGTGTGTGTGTGTGTGTGTGTGTGTGTGTGTGTGTGTGTGTGTGTGTGTGTAATGCACCTGTTCCCTCGAGATGTGGCTCAGGGATGTATGATGTGTATGTGCATCTGTGTGAGACTGTGAGTGTGATGTTAATCAGACTGTCACACTAAGACAGAGTCCTGCAGGGAAAAGCTTGTTGTGTCTGGAGTTCTCCACAGGACACCCCTTCACAAACACAAAGCGCACGCAGACACAAAGACGTGCGTGCACACGCGTGCATTATACACGCAGTCTTTCTGTCTCCGTCTGTGTTTTCCCATTTTCTCCTCAAGCCTGTGTATTTAGCTGATGAAAAACTTTGGGTTCTTATAGCAATTCAAACTCTTGCAGTTAAACTGACAAACAGAAAGTGTCTGCTTAGACTTAACACATATGCATCAAAATGACAATCTTAAAACAGGAATAGCTGCAAATAATGCCACTGCTTCTTTTTCTTCTTGTTCCCTTTAGGGGTCAACAGCGAATCATCTGTCTCCCTCTCATACTATCCCTTGCATCCTCTTCTGTCACAAAAACCTGCATGCCCTCCTTCACTGCATCCACAAATCTTCCTCTTTTCTTCATTCCAAACAACGCCATATTCATCATCCTTCGTATATCCACGATCCCTTTGTGCACATATCCCAACCATCTGAGCCTTTCCTCTCCATATTTGTCTCCATGCCACTATTAAGCTATCCCTCTGATACACTCGTTTCTAATTATGTCCATTCTGGTCACTCCAATAAACTCCTGTGTATGTAAATTAAAGTGGGAATGCAGAGTAGTAAGCAGGATGCAGCACAGCATGTTATAGAAGAGCAGCGTCGTTCGCCACTTTTGTGCACATGAACCACAGCTGTCTGTGGTTTCACACAGTTATATACACTCACACATCCTCACAAAGCCCAGAAGGGCTTTTGTCAAATCGTCACCTCAACTTACACATGTTCTAACTGGTAAAGTCACTCACACACTAACGCCCGATTCTAACACTTGCACATCATACATTTTTCTTCACGCTCACACAAGCATGAATGCATTGACAATACTCCAGCTGTACAAATACAGATGAACACACACACACACGCACACACACTGGCCTCTGGGCTGTAATTTGTCTTCCGTTATCCATTAGAGCAGTTGGATGGAGCAGTGGGGAGAGACTGGAAAATGGCAAACAACAGTGAGGAAGTTGTAAAGAGATATAGTTTCTTGCAGCATGGAAAAATGTGGCACATAAAGAAAATATCAGTGGGATATCTGTGTGAAGGATATTTACTATCTTCAGCGATTTTTTTTTTTTTTTAACTCTGTGTAATCCCTTGTGTAAACGCGAGTGGTAACAGACAGCATATCCTAAGGCTGCAAAGGCCAGTGAACCCTTGGCATTTGCATTATTAGATGTCTGCTTGTATCTTCTTTGCAGCTGTCAGGGTCATGGCTATAGAGGTTCCTGACATTTCTGGCTGTCCAGTTAGCCTCAACCTCACATGTTTTTTTTTGGTTTTTTTGTCCTTTTTTTTCCTCTTTCTTTTTTTTCACATATGCGCACATGCATGGTAGGGTATGATTTTGTATTCCAGATAAGATATCTGTTTACTAGAGATAACCTGCTTTTGAACCACTGAACCTCACTTTGATTTCTGTCTTTAACACAAATGTTACACACGTGACACACTTTATTAACGGATTCATTACCAAAGTGAGCACATATACATTTGCTTTTAAGGAGTCAACATACCAGGCGCGCTAACATCATCAACCGCTGACATCGTTGTCATCAAAGCCAATACCAGCATGGTTTCTCACTCTGGAGAGCAGTGCATGGCGGGATAAGGTCACCCTGTTCTGAGAATTGGCTGCTTCATTTCCCAGAGTGCTGCTTGAGTGACTGCTTCAGTGGCTGTGTATATGAGTGTGTGTTTGTGTCTGTGTGTGTTAGAAGTAGAGTGAGTGATGTCAGGGCCCTGAGCGGACAGCCTTTTTTCAGCTGCTGTTAATCACACTCATCTCTGACAGAAGCCCAGTGTTCAAGCCTTTACTCTGCGCTCTGTCTTCTTCATGTACTCTTTCTTGATTCCAGAGCTTAAAGAGTTTCTGCTCTAAATGGGGAAAAAAACATACTGTGCTACTTCTTCCCAAGGAACCATACTTGTTGACTTGACAGACTCATAGAGCATCTGCCCAAACAACATATGGTACTGGAACAAAGACGAACAGCTACAGTTATCACATATGTTAAAGGAGACTCAGTAACAGTGAGCACGAGCAAAAATATAACGTTTCATAGGATCGCTGCAGCACAGGGATCCTCTCACAGCAATGGGCAGCAGCACAAGTAAAGCTGATAAAATGCGATGGCTGACCTTCTCAATAGTTAGTGCATTTTAGACACACATTCATCCACAGGCAGTTAATACGCCCACAGTCCCCAAATAGCTACATGCCTAAATTTAATTTCTCTCATGCACTCGTTTCTGAGAGGGAAATGAACATTGTCTACTTCTGATAGAATGGAAAGGTCACAGTAGCATCTGGTCTCAAAATAGTGTTCAGATGTTTTGTCCCTTTTTCTAACAAAGTTGTGCACATTACTTTGGGGGCTGTGAAATTCACCACCACCCCTCCTGCCTTCTTATTCAGCTCCATCCTCCAGCCTCTCTTCAGTGCCAGATGGTATAGACCATCACTGTTAACAGGCAGAGATGGGAAGAAGAGAAGAACAGTGAGAAGGGGATAGCCTGGGAGGCTACCCATTTATTATTAATTTTGAGTAATAGAGGCTTGTATGGCTGCATACATTATTGAGGCCAGGTCCTTCTGAGGGCAGTTAAACTGAAGTGATGCTCACTTTAATGGATTGGGACACAGTCAGGCTGAAAGCGCATTTACAAAGTAGCTGATGTAAAGTTAACACCTGTTTACACTTGGCTGCAGATGAGGAGAATTTTAAAACTTTTAAATCACTTTGCAGTGGTGTAGTTCAAAGACACGATGAAACGAGCTGGCCGTTTAGGGTTTGATACTGTTCACTTACTAAAGCTGTGGATGTTAAACGAGGTCACTTTAAGTTTAAGTACATTTTGTTTTCAGGGTTACTCTGGTTGTTCATTAACAGAGGTACGTCAGCATTACTGTTTACGCCAGGCCACCCTTTTGTGTGGGTCAGAGTGATGTCAATTTTGCCAATTTCTGGCTGGTCACTATATCGCAAGAGCACTGGCTGTATAGGCTTTCCTCATGCAGACTCCAACCAGATAAGCGGTGCAAATGTTTACATTGTGTGCTTCTGCAAGGGTGGACAATGCCTGCCCCAGCTAATGGGTGTATGAAAAGTCTTCCCAAAAAGTTCATTGTGTTCATCTGGACGTAGCGTTTTCCATGGGAGAAACGTTTCGTCAATCATCTGAGACTGATTTCTTCAGTCTCAGCTGACTGCAGGTTTTCCACACTACGTCCAGATGAACAGAATCAACTTTTTGGGGATTTACTTACCTGGATGATTGAGCGTGCAACAAGACGTCTCAGGACATAAGGATGAGGAGGGGTCACCACGCTGTGAAGGACGGTGTAGGCTTAAACTTTTCAGTGGCGTCAACATTTGAGTTTTCTGCAGCACAAACACCTGAAGATTTCAAGCCAAGTACATTTTAGAAGAATGAACACAGTGTTCTTTTTATGCAACATGTATTTTCTCAACATTCAAGAAAAGAAAAGATAAAGAAGACAAAAAATATTATAAGACGACACTGAATTGGATATTTCTTGGCCTGCACTGAAAAGGACCCATGTTTGGTAATCGGCACTCAACTTTACGTTAAACCCGCTGCTTCTGAGTACACCTACTTCAGCGTAACATATGAAGTACTTATGTCTGGGAGAGCATTTTGAACTTTTCTCATACATGAAGCTATAATAAATATCTGCCATTCTTACAGTGTGATAAAATCTGTCTACTGCTTATATTGTGTGGTCTTAATATTGCTGCAGATATCTGCCTACCTTTCACCGCAGGGATCTAATCTGATATTAGTATTGTTTTCTGGCCCGCATTAGCATGCAGTGTCGGCTTCCCTAGTGCTTTTTGTGTAGGTGTATAAAAACACGACATTGATAAAGAGAATCTGATATGAAGGATGTCGAGAATCTTAATGTGTTTGCTGTTGCATAAGTAATCTCAGATTTCATCTGTATTGGCTGACTTCTCATGGGCGCACACATTTACAGTGCATACACGCACAGCTGTTGTACTGTGGAGAAGCCTGCATGTGGGTTTGAGTGGGAGGAGAGTCGGGTGATCCTCTCAGCTCTGTGGCAGGTCCTGTCATTGGAAAGAACAGTATCATTCTGCATTTACATTGATCCTTATTAGGCCTGGAGATTAAACTCTCAGCAAGTGTGAACTAGCTAGGGCTGCAGTGCCTTGAAGTTTTCACTCTACCACTCTTACATAGACCTCAGCACCCACACACACACGCACACACACTCTCTCTCAGTCACTCAGCACTCTTGCTGTCATGCTTTGGCTTTAATCTGGGACACAGTCACCAGGAGATGTTTCTCTGTCTAACCCTTTTTTTTTAAAAAAAACATAGATTTTCTAATTCACGCTTACAAATCAGTGCTCCTTGTGATAAACGTGGCAGACAGGAATTGTCGCTCTTTAATTCAGTTTTTAAAAATAATTAGTTTTTAATCAGCAGAGGTTGCCTTTAGAAAATCATTTTTTTGTGTTACGCAAGCATCTTTTTTTTTTCCTTTTTTTTTCTTTTCTTTCAATTAAAGCCAGAATTGCTACTGTTACGATTCAATTCAATTCAATTCAATTTTATTTATATAGCGCCAAATCACAACATCAGTCGCCTCAAGGCGCTTTACATTGTAAGGTAGGCCCTACAATAATACATACAGTGAAAAACCCAACAATCATATGACCCCCTATGAGCAAGCACTTTGGCTACAGTGGGAAGGAAAAACCCCCTTTTAACAGGAAGAAACCTCCGGCAGAACCAGGCTCAGGGAGGGGCGGCCATCTGCTGCGACTGGTTGGGGTGAAAGAAGGAAGACAGGATAGAGACATGCTGTGGAAGAGAGACAGAGATTAATAACAAGTATGGTTGAATGCAGGG
>VURO01028829.1:0-10606 GCA_015108175.1 Pelvicachromis taeniatus | reverse complement strand
TGTCTCTATCCTGTCTTCCTTCTTTCACCCCAACCGGTGGCAGCAGATGGCCCCGCCCCTCCCTGAGCCTGGTTCTGCCGGAGGTTTCTTCCTGTTAAAAGGGAGTTTTTCCTTCCCACTGTCGCCAAAGTGCTTGCTCATAGGGGGTCATATGATTGTTGGGTTTTTCACTGTATGTATTATTGTAGGGTCTACCTTACAATGTAAAGTGCCTTGAGGCGACTGATGTTGTGATTTGGCGCTGTATAAATAAAACTGAATTGAATTGACACATCCATATAATCCGACTTCTTTTTGAGAACCATTGACGTCACCTCCATCTGGCCATTAGACAATATTAGTTATACCATACATCAGCATTTCGACTTTTCTGAAATGGAAGCTACATCCATCTTTCATATACAGCCTGCGGTTTCCATATTTACTCTGGACCTGGAATTTATAATCTGTGTAATATCAAAATTGTGCAATCAATTTTTTGAGCATTAACAAAAGTGTGTAATCTATCATACATGCTAATACCAGAGTTTTAATTCAAATGCAGTTTTGTAGTTATTTAGAAAACTAGTGTTAGATTTTACATAGTTTTAAATGTCCCAAAAAAAAGAATATGTATGCTTGACAACTTGAAACAATGACAACTTTTTCACAAGACAGTTAATTATATACCACAAGCTTTAAAATTTACCAGGAAATTCTACAACACCGAGGTGACTTGTTAAAACAATCTAATTTTGTTTTCAAGTTGGTTCACATTATACGTTTATATGCTCTCTTTTCATGCTGTCAGAAAAATAAATGCTGGCACCACCACTTGCAGTAAAACATAAGTGTTCAGCCAATAAATTTCCTTCTGTCCAACCAAAAAAAGAAGCAATGTCATGATGGAGAAAATAAATTAAAGAAAAAGGAAGATGTTTACCTGGCTCAATGACCTTTCCAGGTGGGTATTTAACAAGCAACTGACGTCCGTCGAGGTGTGTGACAGTGAACTGGAAGCCGCACAAAGCCTCAACTAGGCCGATGCGATGAACCATGTGAAGATCGCTGCCATCACGGCGGAAATCCTATTTGAGATATAAAACCCATCTTTGTTGCTTAGGTTCATTACATCCAATCGCTTAGATAAATGTAGACCTTATTCATTATCAAAGTTATTCTATTAATAGAAGCAGCTTTGCAATCAATAGGAGTTGTCTGTTTTGGGGTACCTCATGTTCTTTCTCTTGCAGCACCAGAACTATATCTCCTGGTTCCATGGCCGGTGCTTGGTCAGCTTCTCCAGTGAATGTGATCTTCTGTCCATGTCTCATGCCTTTGTCCACGTGAACTTCAAGGACCTTAGTCTCCTTACACACTTTATGACCCTCACACTTTCTACAGCGGTCCTTTTCATTTATCACTTCACCTGAACAACAACCACACACACACACACACACACACACACAGAATAGAGCACCTCCGGGAGCTGTTTTGCTGCTGTTTGTACATTAACTGTGTTTTTAATGTCAGTTTGCAGGTGTGTATGGATACATTACCTTCCCCATTGCAGTCTGTGCAGACTGACTGCATCTGCTGAACCATTCCTGGAGCCAGCTGTCTAATTATGATTCTCATGCCCCGTCCTCTGCATGCTACACACTTCTGCACAGCTCCTGCCTTACCACCCTGACTAGAAGCCAACAGTAAAGTATCCACATTGTTAGCCCATTGTTATTCATTTAGAGGAACTGCAAATCATTCATCAGTCAGCCTTAAAACTACTAATCAATATTAATTTAACAAAAAGGAGACTCACCCATTACAGGCACTACACAGGACATTCTTACTGAGCTGCAGTTTTGTGGTTTTACCGTTGTACAAGTCTTCGAGAGAAACCCTGTAACAACATGAGTTGTAAGTACACATACTGCATTACACATGTACCATTCACTGAAGCACCCATCAACCAACAACACTTACTTCAACGGATGCACCATGTCATCTCCTCTCCTCCTGCCTCCATTGCGTCCTCTTCCTTGTCCCCCCATGAACCCAAACAGTCCTCCGCCAAAAATGTGAGAGAAGATATCTTCCATGCCGGGTCCTCCTCCTCCCCCCTCCCGTAGGCCTTGCTCTCCATAGCGGTCATAAAGCTCCTTTTTTTCTGGGTTTGTCAATACCTCATATGCGAAACTTATCTCTTTAAACTGGTAAATGAACAAAGCACAATCAGACAGGTTGAAATGGTGCATGAAGAAAAGAAATTCAGTGCACCACAACAACGGTTCCCTTTCACAAAGAACTTAAAAGAGGCTTTAAGATTTGAGTCACAGACAAATAAATATATTTAAAAAAGGCATTCTTATCTAGTGGAAAGCCTGTGTCACAGTTTGTACTCTGATCTGTGCCTAGGAGTAATCCTCAAAGCACTGGGCTGTGTGATCATTATAAATGGAGACGACATAATTTCTGCATGACCAATTGTTGATCAACTGAGCATCCTTTGGTGCTGTTGCTAACACTACTGTTTTGGTGCATCATACCTTGTCTCCAGCTTCAGGGTTCTTGTCAGGGTGGTACTCTTTGGCCAATTTGCGGTAGGCCTGTAATAAACCAAAAATAATCAGCGTGAAGAAAGCTGGGTCACACACCTAAGCTGCGCCTGTAGCAAGACGCTTCGATTACCTTGCTGTCTAAAACATCAGGACATAGTCAAGATCATGGCTGCATGTGACATGTCAAAAACTCAACAACACTGCTTCTCAATATCAACAGCTTTTGACCTGCCAACGTTATTTTGAATCCCGAGAGACGGAAACACAAGGTCTACATTTCGAGACAACGATAAGATGAATACACAAGCCCCATGCGTTGTGTTAGGTCGGGTTTTGCAGAGGACGCAGTAGTTGTCAAATATGAGCCATTAGCATCTGCTTGATGTTTGAATGGATTTTAAAGGGCATAACGCCTGGATGTTGGCTAATGTAGCTGCACCGAATGGTGGCATAAACGTTAGCTTGTGACCATCACACAGGTTGTTTATAGCGTTGCCTAACATCAATACTGATAAGCATTACCTAGTATTACACTGAGATTGGCAGCATATTAAGCTATGTGACTCGATTAGCGAGTGTTGTGTCGTTACTGAGTTGGTGGGGACTATTTGCTGGAATTTAGCATAAGTAGCCGGCAAGCTATCACACTCGTGTTTACCAGTGTATCTCGGTTTTCAAAGAGACTAACTCCATCCTTATCACGTATTTATAAACAATTATAAGGAATTAGTCCACTCTTAAATGATGTTTTAAAGTCCCGTGATGTATCCCACTGTTATCCAGCTCATTTTACTGGCCAGGCTAGCTAAACATCTATTAGCTTGTTTCTAGGCCACATTTGCACTGGTGACCTCTCTTCCTCTTTTTTTAAAAATAAAATTTGTTTTAACTCCAAGACATTCATTTCACTGTAGCATTTACATACCTTTTTAAGTTCATTTTCAGACGCAGACGGCGAAACTCCGAGGATGTCGTACAATTTAGTATCCACAACGTTCGACATGACGCTAACCGGCAACCACACAGAGACCTTCTCCGGAGGAGGTTCAGCTGTGCGACGATACGCGGATCCACCAGCTGGGACTGTCCGGGCTTTTGCCAGAAACAGCACACACAAACACCCCTGACAAAAAGATGCTGAAACATGGCATGTACTCATTATTCCAAAAACAAATACATTTTCGTTTAATTTGTATGATATACATGTAACCAATGAGCAATTTTATGTGTGTTTACCCCAAAAGTGACCAGCCGAAATTGTATTTTATCTAGCGCTAGAAAATACGTTAGGGACTGTGTTAAAAGTCTGTTACAAAACATTGTTTAATAAAGCATGAAACTCACACTTTCCACATTGGTAATCTTGTTAAAAATGTGCCCCAGAGGATAAATTTTCCGGACTTATTAAATGTTATGGAGATTTTCTTTTAGAACTTTGAGTGTAGCATAGCATCACCATGCTCGTCAGCTCTAAACACTGCAGTCTTTATTTAATCCGAGCATGTGCCTAGGCTGACACAACAAAAATGGAATTTGGACAAAATGACTGATCAAACCCAGTTAATTAGTCAGTGTGAAGATTTTCCATCCTTCCACGCATTTTCTTCTGCTTTTGCTAGTCTTAAATCTTAGTAACTACAAGTGGCTCTAAGCCCGATAAAGTGTTTTTTCTTCTTCTTTTTAAAATACCTTTAATACCTGCAACTGCAATCACTTTTGCAGAAGCCAGTAAACAAGCAATGGAAGTCCAGACTATAAATTTACAAAAGAAACCACAAGGAAAATTAACTTATGGAGCATACTGCACAAAGGAACCGAAAACATGAGCTTTGGCACAGGAATGAATGCCTGCACAACACAAGAAGGTAACCATAACACATGCTGACCAAGTAGTCTTACATTTGACACAATGCACACCATCCCCCTCTTTTCTGCTGTATATTTATCTCATTCTATATGCATGCATAAGCCAGTTCATGCAGTGGTATGGTAAATAAAAAAGCAACGGAGTTTCTAGACAAATTTGTGTGCAGCATATTTCCTCAGCCATGGCTTTTAAAAATATCTTAACAGCAGAATAAAGAGCGCTTGTATAAGAGGGACTCGTTTATTGATAATAAACTAAAGCTTGATGTGACTAAAGCAAAACGAAAAAAAATGTTCAGCAGTAAAACCTAAACTGAAACAAGGGGACTAATATAGTGACTCCAACCTGTGATACAGCTCCACGGTGGAGCTTAAGACAAAATATAATTAATTTGCAGACCTGTAACCCTACACAGTGGGAAATCATGTGCAGCTACAGCATGGAGATGTTCAGGTGTGACTTTTCGTAAAAAATCCATCCGGAAACATAAAGACAGTCCCTGCACTTGTCCTTACTGTACATGCACAATTCAATTATTTTCCTTCAATATTAAATAAATGTTCATGTGTGCATTATTGCATTCTTCACCCCCGTTTTAAGCTTAAAGTGTTTATTTTCATAAAGAAAAAAATATTTGAGAGCATGGGTGTGAATGTTAAATGTTGCTGCAGTGCTTGATGACAGTAGATAAATATGGACTTACTGGATGTTTACACAGTTGATGGACAGCCGAACTTTTTGATTACGTTTAGGTATTAGGTAGTCGCCATTTTGATTTCCAAACCTGACTATTTTTATGTGTTTTTTTTCGCATTTGGTCCTTGGACTCCTGAATAATAATTTACGCCGTGTCAACACAGCCCTCCCAGCAGCAGCAGGGCTAGCCGCTGAGTAACACGGCTGTGTAAATGACATTGCAGCCGGTGGAAAGGGTAGTATCGTTAAGCTAACAGCGCAGCCCTGAATAGGCTGCAATGGGCCTCCGGGTGACCTGACAGCCAAAGTCGCCGAGTTGCCGTTCAGCTTCCAGATGTCGACAGATTAAATAATGGCTTAAAGGTAACGGTGGCATGTCTTTTTTGGGAGGCAAACGTGTGTAGCCCAACGTTAAAGACTGTGCAAGCGGTCAGGAGACGGTAACTTTAAGCTAGGTCTGAATCAGGAGCACGTCGTCCGACCACCTAGCCCCTCAGCGGCGATAAATAACTGACCCATATTAGCGTTAAATCGAATGTGGTTTGTCTCCAGTAAGAAATATTTTTTTTGGGGGGGGGGGGATGTTAGCAACTCGACTGTGGCACTGCTTGTTTTGCTAGCAGGGTGGTTTACGATCTGCAGTCAAGGTAAGTGAAAGTGGTTAAGGGAGACAGTGTTAAAGGAGATAAGTTAACGTGAAGTTAAATGCATGGATTCGCTGTCTAACACGGGTCCACGCTGATACGACTGTTACCCTGTTATAACTAAAAATCCGCTAACAGCTAAGAGTAACCGTTTACAGCTGCTCCGAGGACGGCTTGACGGGCCTGTCACGGTTATGCTGTTGTATTACATTTTAAAATCCACAAATGGCAATGACGAATCTGTAAAAGCAGATTCCCGAGACACCCGTTTATCCCCTGCGTGTTCGTTCAGGGGACGTGTACACATGGGTGGCATACTCGGACATGCAGTTATGCAACTACTTTTAATGGTTTCGAGATATGTGTAAGTTATTTACAGCCATATTTTGTGATGTAAAACGTTACACTACCCTCTTCGTTTTCTCGCGTTTGACGAGAGTTTGTTTGTAAACATGTGTTTGCATCTAATAGATAATGGGCTCATCATGGATGCTTTGTACAAAGTGTGGTCTGATTTAGATTAGTGGAGGGGGGGCGGGGCGGCTTAAGGTGAACATTTAAAACCTTAACACTATTGGCCAGGGGCAACATTTCCTGCCTCTTACAATATTCAGCTGTCATCACCACCACATCTAGACTCAAGTTTGCTAGCTCCCAGAAACCTCCCATACTCGGCTAAGAGGGTCAAGTGTGCGCATCTTTCGTATCTCCAGTCATTCTTTGCTGATGCAATTGCATGCGTGAGCAAAGTGGTTAATGCTAATACACGAATGAGCAGCAGTAACTCAATTACAGATGTATTGCTTCCCGTTCTTTCCAGAGAGGAGTGCAAGCCTCTTAGCCCGAGTTCAGCCCTTCATCTAGCTCTGAAGAAGGCAGAGGCGATGTTACCGTAAATGATTCTCCGACATTTGTTGTTCGTTTTGTTGCTTTCCATCATCGGGTTGAAGGCAACCTCTGTCTGGTGTTTAGAATGAACAAAGTGAGTGTGTTTCCATTTTCACTATACTCATATGAATGTTGTCTCTGATGTACAGGTTGCACAGTGTCTGTGAGGCAAATGGCTCTTTAGCAAGATCCAACTGAGTATACTTCTCCTTGTCCAAATGTAAGCATTCATAAATAAAATAAAGTGTATCTAAAATTAACTTTTGCATGTATTCTGCATCATCCTGTTGCTTATCTCTGCGCCACATCCTCTTTTGCTCAACAGCAGAGTGTGTGCTACGGTGACGTCAGTCATGTTTTGGAAGTTTGATTTACACACATCTTCTCATCTGGAGGCTTTACTGGACAAGGAGGATGTCACTCTGGCTGAGCTCATGGATGAGGAGGATGTGCTGCAGGAGTGCAAGGCCCAAAACAGGAGGTCTGTTTAATGTCTGCTTTGGTGTAGCTGCAAATTATTACCACGTTTCGCATCTTCAATCACCTTTGCTGTAATGCTTACTAAATTGTGCTTCCTATGTCATCATTGTGGTTTTGCAGGCTTCTTGTGTTCTTGTGCCAAGACCAGAGCATGCAGGAGCTGGTTCGACTGATTACTACAGAGCCTCCTACTGGTGTAGAGGAGACAAAGCGCTTCAAGTAGGTGCTGCTGTTGTGTAGGAAATTCTAATGTAGTTTATTATATTCAGGGTAAAAATATATTCCTGGTGCTGCACTACATTATATCCGTTACCTGCCACTTTGTAGTTGAGCCTGAATTTTAAGAGAATCTGGGTTTGTTTTAAAAAAAAAAAAAAGTTCTTAATCCGACTAAAAACAAAACAAAACAGATGATTCCCTTAAATTAGCAAAACTATTTAATTGCCCGGTTTCCGATTAAACCGATGAAAGGCCTGTCCAGATCATTTTTGATCTTGTTTTGTTTTTCTTTAAAGTGGAAAATATAGTCATAATTTTGATCTTCCATTATTTTACTGCAATATATGTTCATGCCATTTCCAACAGGTATCCAAATATAGCATGTGAGCTGCTGACAAGTGATGTGGGAGTGATCAATGATAAGCTGGGTAATGAGGAGCCACTGCTGGAAAGCCTGTATGCCTTCCTGGAGCAGCCATCCCCACTTAACCCCCTCCTGGCGTCTTTCTTTAGCAAAACTATTGGGAACCTCATCACACGGAAGACTGAGCAGGTAACACGCACACACATAAACACACACACTGCTACATCAAAGGGCATGCTTAGTAAAGATGACGGCTACATTTTTGTGATGTTGTTGTCATTTAATTTAAGTCTGAGGCAAGTTAATGTAAAATACTAAAAAAAATGTACTTTCACCCAAGATTGTTTTAAAATTCTCTTTCTTTTGAGCTGCCAATATGCATGGCTTAATTTTTACCCTTTTAGTGACAGAATTGATGATTTTTAGTGTAAGATTGCTTGTTTATGAAGCAACACATAATGAAAACTGTCCTGTATCAGAAGGGGAATTATTTTAGTGAACCATAATCGTCCAGAACAACTTAACTCAAAAACTAATGGCTGGGCTGCCAAACTGAAGTGCCCCTCTGACCAAATTGTAAAATTGTATTTTCTCGTCTCATCCCAGCTTTGAACTTAAACAAATATTGCACAGTGAAGATGGCGTAATAGAAACATTTGTTATATAATTGCATTTGCGTGTTCAAAGGTTTTAAAATATCTTTCTTTGTACTACATTCTGTCACTCACATCCTGCTTTCTGTGCGGTTTAGGTGATTAGTTTCCTGCAGAAGAAGGATGGATTTCTTTCCCTGGTCCTGAAGCATATTGACACGTCAGCCATGATGGATGTGCTCCTACGCCTTATCAGCTGTGTGGAGCCACCGCCTCTACGACTGGAGACACTTACTGTATTAGACAAATTAGACCCACATTCAGAATTTCACATAAATCTGTTTTGTGATTTAAAAAAAAACAAATAAATACATTTTGTCTAGTTGTAATGCCATATTTTTCTCAACAGTGGCTGAATGAACAGAAACTGGCCCAGCGACTCATAGAGCTCATTCACCCTGAGAGGGATGAAGAGGTGGTGGAGAATTTCATAGTTTTTAAATTGAACTAATATTTAATTTTTGTCTTTAAAAGTGTGCAGTTGCTATTGTTCACAAACTAACCCACTTATAAGACTGAGTGACCAGATGTGATTGTTGTTTTTTGTTTGTTTGTTTGATTTTTGCCCAACGCAGAGGCAGTCAAATGCATCGCAGACTTTGTGTGACATCATTCGTCTGAGCAGAGACCAGGCCAGTCAGCTCCAAGAGATTTCACAGCCTGACCCACTGCTGACCGTGCTTGAATCGTAAGTTGGAGAGACTCGCATGCACACAAGCTTATGCTCTCTAAACAGGATGCGGACGTACTAACGTATTCTGTTTTGGTTATACAGGCAGGAGTGCGTGGAGCAGTTATTGCAGAATATGTTCTCAGGAGAGAGAACTGAAAGCTGTATCGTCAACGGGATCCAGGTTCTTCTGACCTTACTGGAGATCAGGAGGCCCGTGTAAGTGAGAAACCTGGAACAATTTCTAACAGTGTGAAGCTATTCCAGTTAAGTTTCTCTTCATAAAGATCTCCGACGACCCTTGTCATTTAAATTTTGGGCATTTTATTTTCTCTTTAAACATTAGTTGACGTTTATTTATTTATTAAGCCTTCCCAACATCCGTTTTCAGTTTCCCGTTTTTGTTCCTCTGTCTTTATGGCAGGGTGGATGGTGTAATGGATGCTCAGGGATTTGAGAGAAGCTACACTGTTAACAGCAGTATTTTGTTGGCCATCCAGCCACACTTGATACACTTCCACCAGCTACTTCTGGAGCCACCCAAGGTACATAAACAAGGTTATGTTTATGATATATGATAATTAGCCACTTGTAGGTATTTAAGATTTTTGTGTGAGATCTGGCTTTTAGGAAATCTGGTATCAATAAATTCAGTCTGTCCACGTACAGTAAAGTCAGTTGGTATCACCTTTTTTCTCTATTTGTTTTTCTTGTTTCTCTCCCCAAAAAAATATTTATGCAGGAAAAAAATATTTTTTAGCATAAGATAACAAGATAATATATCACACTTTTTCTTCCCCAAAACTGGAGGGGAAAAGTTGGTGTGTCTTATACGACAAATACACATTTTGCCTGCATTAAAACTGCTCCTAACTTTGTGTGGCGCTTGCTCGCAGTCCTCTCTTTATGCTGTGTGTGTGAATTGATCCGCCAAAGCTCCGCCCCCGAATCACGGGTGCCGTTTCTCAATCGCGGACTCGTGTTCTCGGCAAGTCCGGTCTTGCCGAGAACACGAGTTCTCAAGTGCAATTGGAACGCCAGCGTACTCGATGATGTCACAGGTCAGGTGAACGTGACCGGGCTGGTCTCACGAAATGCATGACGGGTTATTTGGCTCCACCAAGTCCAATAAAGTTTTATATAAACTTTATTTAATCACACTTTTAACATACAGTTAGGAAAAAACAAAGATCACTTAAAAGATAACTTTGTAGTATTACAATGAAAAGCAATGAAAGTGACGGGACAATGACATAAAAAGTAAGTACAAAAGAAAGATAAAAAAATAAATAAAATAAAAGGAACAAAAATAAAATAAAAATACAAGTCCACACAAGTCACCACCGATGCATGCTCGATAAAATGGGCAGAGGCAGCGTGTGTGTGTGTGTGAGAAAGTGTTTTACAGTATTTGGTTCAGAATCTTTTTTTTCTAGATTTTCCTCCTTTAAAATTGGGTGCGTCTTATTTTCCGGAGCGTCTTATAGGGCGAAAAATACGGTACATGCAACTCACTATAAGCCCGTTCTTCTGCCTCCTCTCTTTGGATAGATGTACAAATGTCTACTATCTCTTTCAGATTACACCT
>VURO01028828.1:0-11636 GCA_015108175.1 Pelvicachromis taeniatus | reverse complement strand
GCGTAGACATCATCGCCAGATCCTGCATCATCTGCCCCAGCACTGCGAGCGGCTGGATCGGTGCCTGTAGGTTCGACATGGCACACGGTTCTCCCGGGTCACGGCACCACTGTAACGAATCACCCGAGACGTCACTTTAGTTTGGGTTCAACTACCCGTTTATTCAAGAACAAAATGTGCTTCTCCAGTCTTGACAGCTTCTCTTGGGCGCAGCTCTGAGCTGCGCCCAGCTCACTCCTTTTATAACCACATCACAACGGCTGTCAGTTAGGGACACTCTTTGAAAATACACACACATGCTGACCGGTAGATAACACACTTTGAAACTAAACATTTTCAACTGGTACTTTGAAACTAAACATTATCAGCTGAAGAGCTCGCTGTGTCACCTCTGACTGCTCTGCAGCAGGCCCGAGACCACGCCCCCGCCACAGAGCCATTGCAGCAGGACGTGGTCTGAGCAGAGGGTGAATGAGCATCCCAGAAGGTAATAATGAAGGGAGTTAATCACCCACTGGATGGCTAGCCACTCCTTCTCCATTGGGCTGTATCTGGTTGATTATCTTGTTAATAATTTTACCTCCTCACTACGCATGACTCTGGATACTGTCGCTCCTGTGAAAAATAGAGCCTCAAATCAGAAGTACTTGTGTCATGGTTTGGGTGAGTGCAGGGTGTTTTCCATAGAGCCGCTGGTTCCACCTATGGGCGGAGTCGCTGCATTCCAGCGTGCAGTCCACACCTGTTGGCAATTAAGCTGCCGGTACTTAAGACCAGCAACTGCAACAACTCTTCGCCAGATCTTCAGCTAAACTCTGTTAATGTAGGCCGTCACGTTCCTGTCATGTTACTCTCAGCGATATTCTCTGCTCACCTTGTGTTTCTCTGCTTGCAGTCCTCCCCCCGCCCACCCTTTCCTGGTGCAGTGCAATTATTACCTGAGTTCTCCTCAAACCACAACCCTGCTTCACCCCCATCCACACATCTACCCACAACGGAGCCAGCCCCATCCCCCACCCAAGCCCAGCCCCATTTCTACTTCACAGCTGATCAGGTGAGAAGTCAGCTCAGGAGGACAAAGGCAAGAAAGGCAGCAGGTCCAGATGGAATCTTCTCTAGACTGCTCAGGGACTGTGCAGACCAGCTCTGTTAGGTGGTCCTGTACATCTTCAACCTGAGCCTGAGTCTGGAGAGGGTTCCTAAACTGTGGAAGACTTCCTGTGTGGTTCTGGTGCCTAAAATCGCACACCCCAGGGAGCCCAACCACTTCAGGCCTGTGCCCTTGACTTCTCACCTGATGAAGACCATGGAGAGGTTCATCTTGTACTACCTTGGACCACTGGTGAGCTCAGTGATAGACCCCCTGCAGTTCGCCTACAGGTCTGGAATCGGGGTGGATGATGCTGTCAGCTTGCTGTCACACCGATCCCTCTCTCACCTAGAGCAGGCAGGGAGCACTGTGAGGATTATGTTTTTTGACTTCTCCAGTTCTTTCAACACCATCCAGCCTGCACTACTGAGAGGGAAGCTGGAGGGAGCCGGAGTAGGTAAACAGCTGACTGCATGGACCATCGACTACCTTATCAACAGACCACAGTATGTGAGGCTCCATGACTGCGTGTCCGAGGTAGTAATCTGCAGCACGGGGGCGGCGGGAACGATCAGGAATACAGGGGGGTCATCAGTGACTTTGACGGCTGGTGTGAGACCAACGCGCTCCAAATCAACGTGCTGAGCAGCTCCTTCAGTCAGACTGAAACACCCTCACTGCAGGAAGGAGCGCTTTCCAGAGCATTCATCTCGACAGCAGTTAGACTCTATAACTCCTCCATCAGGATGTCATGAGCCACTGGACACTGTGGACATCCACGGTCACCACTTTGCATAATGCACCTTTATATGTATGGACGCATGCAGGTATATGTGCATGTAAATGTACACATATGTATATTTAGTGTGTATGTGTGTGTGTGTGTGTGTATGTCTATACTTATAGACGCTTATAGATACCTATTACTTACATAGCAATAGTAGTTGTACAATAGTTACAATTATTTTCTTTCATATTTCCACAACGCTCCATAATCATATACTGTGTATGCTACCATTGTATATAATGTATTATCTTATTTATTTTGTATTTATTTGTATTTTTCTTCTGCTATCTGTACCTGAGCTGAGGTAACACACACATTTCCCCATCCTGGGATCAATAAAATCTTATCTTATCTTACGTGTTTTAATAATATACATCATATAATAATCAATTATATAAATAATCAATCAATCAATAATCCAAAAAAATACAAATAATCAGGCAGCACGGTGGTTAGCACTGTTGCCTCACAGCAAGAAGGTCCACACTTCTGTGAGGAGTTTGCATGTTCTCCCCATGTTTGCGTGGGTTCTCCCCGGGTTCTCTGGCTTCCTCCCACAGTCCAAAGACATGCACTTAGTGGGGATACGTTAATTGGAAAACTCTAAATTGCCCATAGGTGTGAATGGTTGTCTGTCTATGTGTGAGCCCTGCGACAGACTGGTGACCTGTACAGGGTGACAGTACATCTAACCCTGCAATTAGATCCCCTCTCTGCAAAAAATAAATCAACTTTGGAGCAACATTTTTCTCACAATCGAACTGAAAATAATGTACGAGCATAATGTTAATTTCCTAATTTAAGGTCACCATTAGTGTTCATAAAGACAATAACTCTAAGAAGATGTATTATGGTTTAAATTACTACTGTAACCGTACACTTACCAGTCTCATTCACATCATCTGCTTTAAACAACATTTACATTCGCCTTGTTTTATCTCCCCATTCAAACTGTGCGCAGCCTGTCCCTGAAAATCAGCCACATAACAAATTTAAACGCACAACAATTCTCTTAAGTGGATCATTGCATTTAATATTTGCATTTAGCTCAATCCTGTTGTTGTTTGTCTTTTTCCTATTTACCATACTCTTAAATATTGTCAACATCCTCACTGCCTGTTGCTTGCTCTGAAACTCTCCATTGCTTCTGGTTTCCGCCTCAATTTCAACATCTATTTTTTTTCTGTCCTTTCAACTGTGGATTTACTCTAACCAGGAGCAGTGTGGTGAGGGAATAAAGTGAGCAGTAGAGAGTATTGTGGGAGGAATACTGATGATGGTGAAATCGGAGGGAGAGATGATGTTCAGTTAGTGACACCAAGGAAGGAGCATGTAGTAGAGGCACAGTAGGAAAAATCCCAGCATGTTTCTGTTCCTGCAGTCACATTTATTTTCTGTTCTGATAGTCACTCGATTATCATCGTCAACTCTGGGAAACAATATCTTATAATTCTGAGAACATTAGAAGAAAAGCCATTCACCTGCCAAATGATAAAAAAGCTTAAGTCTGAATTTCAGCTCTTTTATTAAGAGGAGACGGTGAAGAGGGCCCTTGTTAGGTCCTGCTTCCTGCATCTGAAGGACGTATATGCTCCACAGCCTTTCTTTATTAGCTTGGAGAGCTCACCAGCACAGTGAGAGCATAGGCGATTAGATTAGATGGCTGATTTTGTTGCATTTCAGGGATGTTTTCTTTCTTTCTTTCATCTTCAAGTGCTAGAAAATCAAACTACCTTTTTCCAGTGTATACTCCTCCAGTGGTATGATATATTGTTGCTTTAACAGATGGCTCTAGTGTCTCCTTGTTATGCCCAAAATATCCTTCTGCACTTTTGTGAACATAAGACATCTGGAAAATCCATAATCTGAGACCAAAGTACTGTCCATACATTTTAGGTTCTCCGGCATCTGACTGTGGTTCCTGTTCTCTTGGCTCCTTTGTGGTTTGCTGAAAACAGTTCACGTTTACACACTGAAACCTACTCTGTACACTTCACATCAGTAAGTGTACTCGTTGACAAATGATGCTCTAGGAGAGAGAGGCGTGTCCCTGCTGTGTAAGGGTGCGAGCAACTTGTGTGTAAGTGAGCCATGGCAGTGGCTTTAACAAAACAGCCGCTTCCTTTCCAAGGTGCTGCAATTAGTGCTGTCTTTCCATTCTCCTCCCTGACTCTGTGTTAAACAGTAATAAAGAATGCTGGCAGAGAGAGGTCGCATGTGCTGAAGGACATGAAGTGAGAAAGGTCAGAGTGTTGATGTGATGTGTGGTCCAGTGGAATAAAGGCCAGACAAACCAAGTTAACACTTGTCCTTTTTTACTGTCACCCTCTGAGGTGAAACTGAAGTGATATGCATGCGTGAGCGAGATCTCATTCACATAAACTGACAGTAAATTACACCTATATACTTGAATTCACAGAGCTCTATATAAAATCAGCCCCTTTTACCACTCTCCTCTTCTTCCCCGTCCTCAAACTGTCCTCACTGTTTTATTCTCCCCTCTGCTCTCTCATCTTCCTCCACATATTTCTTTATCTTGATTTAGTGGGGTAAGCCTTAAAGCATTAACCTGAGTTAGCACCCAATTTAATCCCTCCTTTGTGCTGCCTTCCTCTACTATATCGTTTATATATATATCTGCACTTCCTTCCCTGACCCTAACAACTTTCTTTGCCTCCTGTCTACTCCCTCCTTTGACCAAACAAGCTGCTCTAGCTCATAGGCAGAGATGAAATGTAGACAATATGAAATGCATTATAGTATGCAAAAACAGAATCCCTGCACAGTTTTATGATCCTGAAATTTGTAAAATCCATATAAATTTAGCCAACAACTTCATAATTACATGTTTTTTTGTTTTCGTAGGTTTTTTGCTCCCCACGACCCTGACAAGGATAAGCGGCTGAGGATGGATGGATGGATGGATGGATGGATGGATGGATGGATGGATGGATGGATGGATGGATGGAGGTTTTTTGCTGCCTATTGCTTAGCAAATATTGGGCAAAGCTATGAGACACTGACCAATATTATTAAACAAAGCAAAGCAGTCACATGTTGCTTTTTAAGATTTCATTTTAAACCATCTCCACTACTTTAATGGAGCTGAAGCAAACAACATGACAGGAAGCATCACGGGAAGAGGATTATTTCTAGTTCTGATTATTCTGCCTTATAAAAGGAAAAGCAACATGAACATGAACTAGAACCTAAACTGGACTCAGGAAACTAAAACTAGGGAACATGACCTAGCAAGATAAACCTGGAACTACAAACTAGAACTTGGTCAGGAACATGGGCGGGAAAGACACATAGCTTGGTGAGGGCACGACACGACAACAAGCAGGGGAAGACTCAGGACTAAAATACACAGGCAGGATGACGAGAGGATGGCGAACGGGTGGAAACACAGCTGGGCCTAATCAGACGTAACGAGACACAAGAAGCAAAGCAGACTCCACTGACAAAGGACTATCAAAGTAAAACAGGAAACACATAGACTGACCTCAAGATATGTAAGCTTAACACAGTGACCTGGGAGACATGGGGGACATAGCGTCCAGGGTGACATGAAATGAGGGACACGGGAAAAGCATGACACGAGACACGACTGACTGAGCAGACAGAAGAAACATTGAGACAAGAGTGACTAGACGTGGAACACGAGGAAGGCAAAGTAACAGAAACCTAAATCCTAGGAGCTCCGAATATAACACCAGCAGAAAACAAAGAGATATAAATCAGCAATAATCAAATATTATAATCACAAAGTCTGAAATACCATGACAGTCTTGCTGCTGTGTTTATGCCTTTAAACTGTCCTTTAGGGCACTGCTTCCAGGATAGGATGCGGAATAATTTAGTTCCTTCTTGAATGTTCTAAATAGTCAGTTAAATAAACAAGCTGCTGGCCTTTGCAGGCACGGCAGAAACCGGACATATGTTTGTATCTACAGTTCATTCATACAGCTTTATCTCCACGCTGCTGAGCATTACTGAGACTGTTAACCTCATAGATTTTAGAGTGGTCATGGGAAACAGATGTGTTTGTCTCTCCTAATAAATACTTGAAAGAAGCAGAAGACTAGCACAGAAACACCTCTCAGCATGGCAACAATGCCTCTAATAGAAGGTGCTCCTTTGTTTCTTCAACACTGAGTCTTTTTTACTCCCAAATTGTAATTAGGAGTTATGAGTTCACACAATATAATATAATATTCCCACCACACTCAAACACAGATACAGTGTTGTAATGTCAGTCAGCAGGAGCACAGTGTCTTCTCCTGTCCTGTTAGGGAGGCTGACAACAATGGAGAAACCAGGAGTATGTATGGGCAGAAATTTGTGCCATCACAAACTGAATTTGAATTGCTCCGATTGAATCTGAATTGTAACTTGAATAAATGCTTTTTAAAACTGAATTTGAAATAGTGTATTGAAATTGAATTTTATACTTTGTAAATGAATTAATTTAATTTGAAACTGTATTTTATCCTTTAAAAAAATAGCTGTTGTATAATTTCAGTTTCACTTCCATTCAGTTTCAGTTCTCAGATTCAGTTTTTTGGGTCACACTTCCTTTCAGAGTAAAATCGAGTGCTAGAGCTACGTTTTACTTCTTGAGCTGGAGCTGGATTATTCCTCATGTCAAATGACCGGTGGAGAAACACTCAGGTAGGTAATAAATGTATTACATGTATAAGAACAAGCGTCATGTTTACAAATGATAGCCGTACAGTAACTTTTATGCTTATTGTAGCTGCTAGCTAAAAACACTAATTTAGGATAGCTTGCCCTGGCTTCAGCATGGACAAATATGATCAACACTTTTCAAAAGAACTCCAACGTTGTCATCTTGTAGCCATTCAGAGCCCTGTATGCCTGCAGAGAGCCCTACAGTAGGGAAACGTGCACATGAATGTCCAAACCGTTGTGTTTGAGCTTCATTTATGTCTTACACAGCATCCCAACTCTTTAGCTAACTTAGTAACTTTAGCTAAAGTGAATAGTCTGATTCGTTAGTGCAGCATTAGTGATAGTCATTGATATGATATGATATGATATGATATATGACTATCACTGACACAGCAAACTTTGTGAAAACCCCCCAACACTTCTCTAAATGTTTGTCTACAGCTGTAGATTACACTATCAGTACTTGTTCACTCTTATCAATAATCACATTTCTAGTACAGTTGCAGGTAAACAATATCCAATATTTTATCTAAATGACTGCTTTGTCTTTGAAAAGGTGAAGAGCCTGAGGCCGGTGACAGTCCAGTAAGTACATCCTTACGGTGGCTCACAGGACAAGGCCACATTCTTGTCCTCCCAGTAGAGAAGAGAAATTTCAGTCTTCATGCAGTTCAACCACACCGTAGGGCAAGCTGGGGTTATGCAAAAGGAAAATGATCTTAAGCACACTGGAAGCACTGTAAAAGAAAAGAAACACGATGCTGCAATGAATTTACTCCTGACGGGAAACATGTGCACCTGGTTTGGGAACAACAGCAAGCACGACAGAAGAGATCTTCAAAGAGTGGTGCGCTCGGCCGAATGCATCGTTCGCTCTGAGCGTCCTGACCTGCTGTCCGTCTACAGTAAGCGGTGCAAGACCAAAGCCAGGAAGATTATGAAGGATCTCTCCATATCCAAACAATGGACTCTTCTCACTGTTGAGGTCTGGGAAGCGCTTCCACTCTCTTAAGGCCAAAACAGAGAGAATAAGGAGGAGCTTTTTGCCTCAGGCTATTTGGTCCCTGAATAGAGAGAGATAACTCTTTATTGTCATTGCACAGTCATACCTAGTATAATAGTACAATGAAATTGGAAACTGTCCCACGTCGGCACTACGCACAACACAACAAAACACAGTAATTTAACTTAATAAATAAAAAGAAATAGAAAGAATGAGTGTATGGTTTTATTGCACATTGATATTATTATTGTTATTGCCCCCTAAAAAAGTCCAGGGAGGTAGCCAGTCAGTCAGGTCAGCTGTTAGCATTGATTAGGGCTATTGCCCTGTTGTGAAAGCTGTCCTTGAGTCTGTTTATCCGGGACCTCAGCAGCCTGAATCTCCTGGCAGACGGAAGCAGCTTAAACACCCGGTGTCCTGGCTGTGTGCAGTCCAGTAAGATGCTGCGTGGCTTCTTGAGACAGCGAGTGCTGTACAGGTCCTTCATGGAGGGAAGGGGGTGTCCAGTGATTTTTTTGGGCCATATTAATGATCCTCTGAAGTGCCTTTTGCAGCTGGAGAACCACACAGACACCAGATGTAGGACTGGACTCTCATTACTATACATCAGCAGCTGTTTATTCCACCGCAAACTGTTACTCTGCACAGTTTATTAGCACACTCTCAACTTGCACACTTTTGTGTGCACAACTTGCACACAAACTTGCAAGCTTTTCTCCCGCTACGTCCACATGAACAGAATCAACTTTTTGGGGTTGCACAATGTTTATTTGCAAACATTTATCATTTCTCAAATTTGTTTATTTACACATTCTATTTTTGTTTTTAATTTATATATTTTTTTTAACCTCTAATTCATAATTTGCTCTCTAGTTCTCAGGTTAAATTCTTAATACAACTATTTTTAATGTACATTTTTACATTTTAAATGTGTAAATTATGTCACTTTCTTGCTATTTTACTTATATGTCTAAGTTTAGTTTTTTATGGTCGGGCATTGCACAGCACCAAGCATTTTACTGCATGTATGATTGTGTATCTGACAAATAAAATTTGAATTTGAAATTTGAAGTATTGTATGAAATATAGATGGATAGATATAGTATTTGAACAACAATACCACGTTTTTGCAATTTTGACTTTTTTTTTAAACCGCAGAGGATTTTAAATCAGATCCTTTCTGCAATGATGAGATAAGGCTTCTCCTCACTGAAGGACGGGCCTGTTCATCCAGAATGGTAAATTTGGTGGTCAGCTGGATGTCCTTGGAGCACAGGGTGGAATTTGGAATTGGATTGGCTCTGGATTGGGCTGGCCCTGGCCATGACATAGTTGTGTCACGTTCCTGTCTGGTTGCAGAACAATCAACAAGAAAGAAAGAAAGAAAGTAGAAGGTTGGTAAATGCATGATCAGACTAGCAGAACACTGACATTAACAAAATGCCCCCAACACTGAAACATACTAGATGCTTCATGGGTCACAGCAGCCAGACTACTTTTGTGATAATTTCATTAAAAATGCTCCAATTGGCACCGAGCAGCAACAACACATGGGTGAGGTCCAGTTCAGTGACTCGTATTAGTTAGGCATAGCAGAGAATGACATACTTGTAGCTCCCTGCTTATATCTCTCAATATAAGCAGAAAGTTTCAGGATTTATTTGGATCAGTTATACTAAATTCAGCCATCATTGAATGTTGTTATGAAGAAGATGGAGACCACGGACACCAAACCAGTTTTTGTATAAGTCTGGAAACTTGCTCTTAATCCTGTTTGGTATTATGGAAGGTGAGTCTTAAGGTCTTAACTTCCTTTTGGAGCCATCCTCAAGTGGCCATTAGAGAAAATACAGTTTTGGGCTCTTGAGGATTAGCTTCATTTTTCAGCCCCTGGGGTTACTGTTTGGTATTTTTGTGTTTGGCTTTGCGCTAATAAATCTTATGTAATGTTACATGACTTATATATTGTATAGTGTGCTTGAATACAGAAGGGAATCTTGCAAGAAAGACAAACAGGGTTATTAGAATCTGACTAATTACAGAAATTAGACTCTTGTGATATAATCTAATGAATAATTTTAGATACGACAGTATATTATGTGTAGATGCTATATTTTCAGTGCATGTAGAGCCGCTATTAAAAATTCCTGTCATGCTCATGATGTAAATAAGATATAATGTATCCATAGCACGCATGTATATGCCTTGACCTATATTCAGTTTCCATCTTTCCTTCCTTTATCTGTTTGTGTTTTCTCTCCCTGATTTTGAAAACTAAATGAAGTAATTTAGCTCTTATTTAAATCTTAATTAGATTGTCTTAAGGCAATAAACCAGTTAATGGAGTTTAATTAGGTTCTGCCTGCACTTTACTGAATAAAAACATATTAGGCTTGGGCAAATTATTAAACTCTCTTATACGGAATTGGAGATTATAGTCTCAGTATATTTTGACAAGCATCATTCTTTTAAACGCACGCACGCACGCACACACACACACGCACACACACACAGAAATACACGCTTAAAGAAAAACCTCTGCACAGGCAGTAAGTGAATTAACTCCAGAGACAGACATAAAAAGCTGCTGTGCTAGATGACAGAGTTTCAGAAGTGCATTTGAGGTGACAGTTTTGTATATTTGTTGACAGAAATTTAATTTTCAAATTCTTAATCCTCCGTTTCTAAAACTAGGCTTGGTCTTTGTAAAAGTTCAAAGTTTGAAGCTGCAGGGGAAGGCAGATCTGCACACAGACAGACCACAACTGCTGTCAAGATACGAATACTGGATTTCTGAAAGAAAGGGAAGCTTTCAGAACATCGTAAACATTTAAGGTTTTTTTTTTAATAAAAAAAACTTAATAACAAAATCTTTCATTCAAAGTAGTTACACTATCAGTGTCATGTGTGAGTGTGCAGCAAGTGTATCCAGGGCTGCACCTAACACTGTGTCACAGTAGATTAAACCTCAAACTACGAACAACGTCCCCAATGGTTACACAGCACCTACATGCATGCACAGATAAGTGGTGCGTGTGTGCGTTTGTGTGTGCGTGTGCTTGTGTGCATGAACAGTACACCTCAGACTAAGCTGGATGAGAGGACAAGTTGGAGGTGATGATCACGTAAATTAACCATCACTGCTGTGTATCATACACCTGACACACACTTTTGTTTGTTTGTCTCTTCATTGGCATTTAACAAGGTTGTTGAATGCAAAGGTTTTTGCATTTCATTCATCCGTTACATCCATCCATCCATCCTCTTCCACTTATCTGAGGCCAGGTCGTGAGGGCAGCAGCCTAGACCTCCCTCTCCCCAGCCACCTCCTCCAGCCTGTCCGAGAGAACACCAAGGTGCTCCCAGGCCAGCCGAGAGATATAATCTCTCCAGCTTGTCCTGGGTCTGCCCAGGGGCCTCCTCCCAGTGGGTCATGCTCACGTGGTGGAAGTATTCCTTCCACCCAACAGTCTCCACCCGCACTATACACAGTGAAGGTAGAACACTGCTTCCCCCTCCTGAGTTGCCTGACGGTTATCCAGAATCTCTTCGAGGCGGTCCAAAAGTCTTTTTCCATGGCCTCTCCGAACTCCTCCCACACCTGAGTTTTTGCTTCAGCTACTGCCCGTGCCGCGTTCCGCTTGGCCTGTTGGTACCTATCAGCTGCCTCCGAAGTCCCACAGGCTAACCAAGCCTGATAAGACTCATTCTTCAGCTCGGTGGCTCCCCTTACCTCTCGTGTCCACCATTTGTTTGGGGGTTGCCACCACAACAGGCACCAACCACCTTGTGACCGCAGCTTAGTGCAGCAGCTTCGGCAATTGAGGTGCTGAACATGGTCCATTTGGACTCGATGTCCCCAGTCTCCCTCTGAATGCTGTTGAAGCTCTGTGGAGGTGTGCGTTGAAGATCAACTCACCACCAGCTGGTCATCAGTTGACAGCTCAGTCCCTCTCTTGTGTCCAGAACAGGGCCTTAGGTCTGATGATGCAATTACAAAATCAATCATCAACCTATGGCCTAGAGTTTCCTGATGCCATGTGCACTTATGGACGCTCTTA